>JASDQU010681975.1:88048-125751 GCA_032191745.1 Picea mariana
TAATTAAAAAATTGTAGTATTAATAAAAATTATAACTAAATTTTATATTAATTCAATAAAAGGTTTTGTGGTTTTACATTGTGTACCATGGGCAATGAGTCCCGCCCCCAATCTCTTGTACTTCATAATAAAGCCCCCCTTCTTAATTTAATACTTAGTAGGTTAGTGTCTCGACAATGATGTAGGTATTTTGTTGTTTAACATTAAAATTTAGTGTTTTGGTTAAAAAATTATCTTTATAAATAAAAAAATTAGAAAGATAAATGGTTCTTGATTGATAAATATATAATAGTTTTGAAAATGTTAAAAAAACTACTATTATCTTTGGAACATAAAAATACCTCATCATTAATATAAAAAATAGTATGAATATAAAGTTATTTTAATTTTTTTAATATAATAGAACTAATTTAAGTTATTCACGTCACACAATTTTTACTAATATAAAGTTTTTTTTTATATATAAATAATAGAATTAATTTAAGTTATTAGATTTTAAAAAGCCAAATAAAAGAAATTATGTTCATTATACATTTTGAATAACAAACAATCCTCAATTATTATCTTTTGACAAAAAATATTCATTACTTGTGCATTTAGTTAAATTAAGTTTCATTGTTCAACATGTATTTCCCAACTAATTAGGCAGGGACTGCGTTGCCATGCAACCCTTGTCTTATGTGTTGTGTGTTGTGTGAGTTTGTGTGTGTGAAATAATATTAAGATATGCCTATATTATGGTATCTTGGAATAACTTCTACAACTATAAAATCTTCCTTCCTCTACTTTAATATTTATGTATAATCTTAATATAAATGTGCTTTTTATTCTTATTTTGAAAAAAAAAAATATATTAAAATTAAATACTTCACCAAAAATAATAATAATAATAATAAAGAGACTCTAAAAGGTAAAAAATCTCCTTGTAAAAGTGCATGTTTGACATTGAATTTAAGTTGTAATATATAGTATTATTTTATTTCTTTGATTAATTTATTTTATAAAATTTAATATTATGTAACATCAATTGTTTACACATTAAAAGTGCATGTTTGACATTGAATTTAAGTTGTAATATATAGTATTATTTTATTTCTTTGATTAATTTATTTTATAAAATTTAATATTATGTAACATCAATTGTTTACACATTTTGTTGTTTGTAGTAGAAAACATTTTTACCAGATAATTAATAATCAATTTATTAGAAAAAACACATAACAAATTATAAAATTTAAAATAATTTATCATTTTTTAAGTTGAATTTGAATTCTTTTATAATAATAATAATTTAATTTTAAGGTCAAAGCTAAGCTATTTGTGAAACAAGAGCCCCCTCCACATAGTCATTTGACTATTACAATCTAAGAAGGTGTCTGTACCCTACCCTACCCCTTTAAATTTAAACTTATAACCTTATAAAATAAAATAAAATTCTTAAATTATATAACAACTAAAAGAAAATATAAAAAAAACATATTCTTAAATTATATAACAACTAAAAATATATAAAAAAACTATTAAAAAGATAGATACAATGCATCTAATATATACTTTCCACATACAATGTATCTGCTTCCACAAGTGAGACACCTTATCTGATATATATAAAGTATATTGCTATGAAGATTCCGGATCTTTTTTATTCTATTATTTATTTATTACAGTTTTTACCCAAAGTTCATTTAGAAACTTCATGAAAGATGCAATTATTATTTAAAATTGTTCAATATTCTTATTTCTTTGCATGTGAGCTTTACGAGGAAGATTTCCTTTATCTATATGATTCGCCTCTTAAGCCCCACGAAAGCTACGTCTCTAGTAAAGTAGTAATGTAAAGGAGTATAATTTTAATATATATATTTTAATATGAATGAGAAGTTATTGGTAAGTTGTGTGGACCAATTATTGTTGTGTGTCATTATGTTGGATTGATTTTACGATCATGGTAGAGAAGAGGTTGGAGAAAGATGAAGAGAGAGGATAGAAGAAATAGAAAGATACAAATTGAACCTATGAAGAAACATAGAAAGTGTTATATTTGTATATTGTTATCCATGATCAAATCAGTTGAGTTAAGCCAGTTGCATACTTTACTCTAATATTGATAGAACATTTCCATATTTTTTTAAAGTTGTTTACCTTGTGCTTGTAGATTACCTTAATGAAACTTGTGAGTGGCTTACTTGTTGTCATTTATAAACCTATGAGTGCCCTTAGAGTGCCCTGAATAAGTAAAATATGCACATAATGCACAAGCCCCGATCAAATTTCATAGATGTTGTACACTTGTATTGGCCCAATTTCGTTGCTAAATGACTATTACAACTCCATAGTCATATATATAAGGGGTCCATGGTTGGGGAAAAGGACAACACACCCTTATGTTGGAGAATTTTTAAGCCTTTGTCTAATTGTTTTCTACTCTAGTTTATCTCTACTTGAGTAGAATCGAGTAGAGTCAACACTTGGTTCTCCAAGTTATGATTGAGTTTTGTGTAGAGTCTGTTTAAACACTCCTTAGCTATGCTACTAAAGTAAAATTGCATTCATGTTGATTGAGAGTTGAGTACATGTGGCTAAGGATAGGAGGACCTGAGCTTTGGTGATGGAGGTGCTACAACAAGGTTCAGGTATACTTGATGTCATATTTTGAAATCAATAATATAGATGTTTATCCCCCCTCCCCAACCCAATTATTGTGCATTTAAAAAATCTTATTATGAACGAACAATAGAGTTAGTATGAGATTGATTAGGTTGAAGATCAGCTAGGGTTTTATGTTTTGCAATTTCTATTGTCCATTTGAATTGCCAAGTTGGAAATAAGAAAGGTCATGTTCACTTGATTGTATATAGGTTTACAAAATATTCTAGTGTTGGAATTGGATCAACCAAGTTGCTCACAAGGTCAAGGAAAAACAATGGTTAAGAGGTATTTGTCTATTTCCTTCTCTTTGCATTTCAATTATAACATGAACCCTAGGGAATGGTAGATAGTTGTTTATTTCTCTGTTTGTTGGTGAGCCTAACCGACTCACCTAGGACATGCATTTAGTGTAGGTAGAAATCCTATCAACATAATTCACAACCATACTCGGGAGAATTATATGAATTCTTCCTATTTGGGTTTGTTGGCCCTCGACCAAGTTTTGATGAAATGTTGGTCGTGTTTGACCATTTTTGGGACTTCGTCAGGCTGGTCGAAGACAGAGCGCCCAGGCGAAGTGGAGATCGCGGGATCTCGCCCATTTTTACGGGATTTTTGGGCTGTTAGGGTTTATGTAACGGGTATGGGATGTCGACCCATGGGTTTACCCATGTTTAGGCCTTTTTGTAATGTATAAATAAGTAGCTAGGCGATGTAAGTAGAGGTCATAATATTAGAGGTCATGGGCTTAGTGCATGACTAGAGTATGTTAAGACTTGTAGAGTTAAGTGCAAGTGATTGTAAGAGGTTTTGTGTAGACAGATTGTGTAAGGCTTTGTGCCTTGACCTAATTCGGGGAAGGGGGATCTAACGAGGTGCACACAGATCTCCTGTCATTTGTGGAGTTGGCTCTGTGGCTTTGTGCACATGAGCAGAGGAATGTAAGAAGCTTGAAGACTAATAAACAAGAAGAAGAAGTTGGTGGACGTAGCCCCACACTGGGGTGAACCACGTATATCCTTTGTTGATGTGCTTTGTGCAATGTTATTCATGTTGTTTATGTATTTATCTTCTTAGTGCATTGATCTTGATGTATGTTAGATAGATGTATGAATGCTTAGTGCTCTATTAATGGTAAATGAATGCTAGATCTGAGTTAATGCTATGTGCTTGGAAGTGTTTGATCTGATTATTACTACGTTGTTGTGTACTTAGGGTTTAATCTGCGATGTGAATGGATTTATGAACTAATGCATGTTATTGGATAAGTGCTCTGTTAAGTGTTTTGATCACAATCCTATGTCCTAGCTAGGTTGTAGACATCTGAGTCCTACAACCCCCCCTGCCTCTACCTCGGGTGAGACTTCATCTGCTTCGCAGGTGTTGCCAAAAGGGCTGGTAGTTAGGGTTTTGTTGGTGAGTTGTTGAAGCATTGAACCCTGGGTCTGCCCCTGTGCCAACAAAGGGTTCCGTTACCGGGACCTGAAACTGTGATTGCTAGGAACTGAAGAAAAGAGAAAGCTCTGTGCGTAGATCTATTGTTGTATTGCACAATATTCTACTTGACTTGCGAAGTTCTATGCTAAGAAAGAAACCAGATCTGAAGAAAAGAGGTAAGATCTTAAATATTTGTGCTCTAGTAAAGGTAAGATAAGTGGATTTTTTTTTCTTCGAAAGTATGAATCTAGGTATGTTTGATAGATTCTGTCCTAGTTTGAAAACTAGGGAGCAATTAGAAGAAAGAATGGATTTGAATAAATTTGATAAAGATATGTTATTCCTATGCATAGAAATAATTTTTTGACTAACAAGTGGATGCAGGAACCTAGAAAGATTTGTTGCAAAATGCAGACCCATCACTACAACCCCAGTGTGTAGTACATGAAGGGTTGGGGATCATTTAAAATAAAGAGAGGATTGACATTGTGTTATAATTGCAGAAGATCGGGACATCTTGCTAAGGAATGCCCTGGTATAGGTCCTATTTGTCTTTGCTATAAATCTATCGGTCACAGAGTTGAGGATTGCCCTAGAATGATTGATAAAGTTGAACAGATGAACATAAGACAAGAAAAAGAAGGTCAAGGAACTAAAGATATGTTAGAGAACCAGAAAGAATCAGAGACTATGTTATTACAACTGAGAGAAACAGTGAATGATCACATAGTCATCAGTTTATCAAAGATCTTAAAAGAAAAGCAGTGCATAGAAACAAGAATAGGAGACTTCAACATAGACTGTGTATTAGATGAGGAAACACATGTGAATCTTATGCCAGAAAGCACTTGGGAAATTTTGGGAAAGCCTGCTATGGTTTCTTCATTGTGGAGGATAGGATTGTTTAAAGGAAAGATGATAACCCTATGTGGAAGAGTTACTAATGTACCTATGATTTCCCATGGAACATCGACCGAAGAAGAATTTGAAGTCATTAAGTTTGTTGAGAACAAAACTCCTTTTGCACTTTTATTAGGAAAGACCTCGATTGAGAAAGATCAGATCTGAAGGAAAGCAGAGGAGGAAGCCACAGAACAAAAAAAAGCAAGAATTAAGGGACTTCATGACTAGAAAAATAAAGCGACTAGTAGAAGAACAAGAGAATAAGTTGAAGCAACAGAGGGCTAGAGAACTAACTATCGAAGCTGGAAGAACAAAAGAAAGTTTAAAGAACCTGTCCATATAGGAAAGAAGTGCATTCACCCCGGAAATAGTAAGAGAAGAGGTATTACCATTGAAACCTTTGGAAGACCCTCAATAGTGCAAAGTTACTATGGTAAGGGAAGAAAATAATAAGAATGGAAAGACGAATCCAGAGACTCAAATTACAGGAAAGAAGGCTAGAAAGCTCAGTAAGAAGAAATAAAAATTAGAAAAACTATGGGAAGTCCCAGAAAAGACTTCGCTGAAGGCAGGCTTGCAGAACTTGAACCTCGCCTGAATAGTAGAACCGTGCGGAATGGGACTTCGCCATGGTGAAGCTATATGACCGTTGGAGGCGCCCCGACTGTTTGAACAATGCTCTAGAACAGCTAGAAACACAGTTATGGATAGAAAGATCGCCATTGGACCATTTAGACCGCGCTATAACGAATGTATGCACATTGATGGACGTATTCATACCCGTTGAAGGAATCTGTTACGACGTTGCTTATTTAACTCATCGGATGTTGCACCGGGACTACTTTTTGCAAACTGAGATATCTGCACTAACAAAGCACTGATTGCATACCACGTTGTGATGTATACGACTTCTCCATTCAATTGATTAACTTGATTGTCCATTCGCCTACCCAAGTTGTTTTATTACAAGTGTGGATGTCGGGCGAGCATAGCGCAGTAGAGAAGTTTGTGGAAGAGATATTTGTCGACCTCATGACTGAGAAAGTCATGTCTGTAGGAATATAGGAATCATCGACTGGAGGATTGCAATCATCCCCATCGACTGAACAACATTCTGGCCACGCTGCTGAGAGAAAAAGAAAGCACCGCGATGATTTGACTAACGTGAAGCAGATCCCGTCGGTCTTGCCTGACTACATCTCGTCTTTGACTGGTGCGGTGAACTGAGACAATGTCCCACGTGACTTTGAGTAAACACTCATCACTGTGTACCTCCCGAAGGGGATACACGCAATTGGACCCTAGTTGGGACTGATCCCAGCTCTCAAGATCATTGACTTTAACCTCGGAGACCGATAGAACTATGCGATGCTCACACCGCATAGGTACCTGATGAAGACAACTGGGAAGAAGCTCAAGATAGTTCCCCAACCATGGATTAAGGAGCTCGCATGCTCCATGATCTTGAACATAATGAATATCCCCCACTTCGACCGACATGAGAAGGTTAACGCTTGCGTTAAGCTCCTCCTGTCGTGCTACCATGGAGGGTATCTATGGCTTGATAGGCGTGTCACTGTGGATCCAACACTGATCCACCTAATCACAAGAATAAGCATGCATGGACCAGACCCTCACCAGTTCTACCCAGAGAAGACGTCAGATCGCTTCTTGACACAACAAATAAAGGAATCCTATGACGATGTAGAGAAGGGAAAACGAGGATACAAGGTAGCCTCCATCTAGGATGGCGCAGTGCGACTAGCTTGTCAGCTGATCGCTGGCAAGCTCGTTACAAAGAACCGACCGACACAAGTCTCAGGGTTTGTAGTCGACCTTGCAGGGAAGTGTGTCGAAGGAATGTAGATGAACTGGGCAAGTTACCTTGTCAATGAGTTGGAGAAGGACTGTCACGAAGCGTAGGACCAAGGATACAAATTCCACTTTAGTTGGTTACTGGTGCTCATTGCATTTGTTTCTTGGCAGATGTCAGAAGGAGCAACATTCCCTGAAGTCAAACAATTAGAATTGTTGGCCTCGAGGTTCGCTACCTTATGGTATACGAACAATATGGCAAAGTAGTGGTAGTCGAATGTTGTCTTCCATACTTATTACCTACAGCTGAAGCACACCATTGAATCCTTTTCACGGATGACCCCAAATACACTCCATCGATATAGACCACTAGCGAAGGTCTGCACAGACCGACACTTCATCTACATCACTGCTTGCGGGGATGAAAGTAAGGAGGAGCTACAGTCTTACTATAAGTTGACTGAGAAAGACATGGAAGAGATCACTAAGGAATGGCCAGCAGAATTCCTTGTACCAGTGGAGGATGTTGAACTCTTCGACCCCGATATCATCGGAAGCCCATTAGTCACCAGGGTCTAACATGATGGATAGAGCAACACCAAGAAAAAGAAGAAAAAGGATGAAGTCCAAGACATATAAAGTGATGAGAAGGACAACCCATTAGAGGAAATTGCGCCTGACTCACCTGCAGGAGGAGGAGGAGATGAAGTGAACCAAGAGGAAGGAGGGGAAGAAGGAGAAAAGAAAGACAAAGGCGAAGCTGCACCATCGAAGGATCCTCTCACCACAACAGAAGCATCACAGAAGAGGAAGGTTTCCCCAGAGAAACCTTCGACAAGGAAGAAGGATCGCGCCAACAAGCCTTAGTCGAAGAATGTGCTCACATTGGATGACATTAATCTCATCATCATAGCTGTAGAAGATGCTTCAGAAGACATCTTGCAGAAACATGGGGCAAAGTAGGAGTCGATGTATGACAGAATAGAGAAAGAACATAGAGACTCTAGCCGGTGCAGGACGGAGCCTGCATGCTTTTCGAAGAGATCGAGGGACAAGGCTCACAACTGGAACACATGGTCATGACAATGGAACAATGCCTAGAAGGGCCTTTCACCAAGCAAGTAATTCAAGATTTCGCTGAGCAGGAGGCCCTGGCGAAGCAGCAAGTCGAGGCAGCTCGAGCTAATATCGAGGCCTTCGAAGTAGAGTTGCCCAGATCTGAGTGACTCGGGACGAGTCACAGGTGAGTGTTGGGGGCTTGTTGGCAGTCGACCAAGTTTTGAGGAAATGTTGGTTGTGTTTGACCATTTTTGGGACTTCGACAGGCTGGTCGAAGATGGAGCACCCAGGTGAAGCAAAGATCGTGGGATCTCGCCCATTTTTACAGGCTTTTTGGGCTATTAAGGTTTATGTAACGAGTATGGGATGTTGGCCCATGGGTTTACCCATGTTTAAGCCTTTTTGTAATGTATAAATAAGTATCTAGGCGATGTAAGTAGAGGTCATAATATTATAGGTCATGGGCTTAGTGCATGACTAGAGTATGCTAAGACTTGTAGAGCTAGGTGCAAATGATTGTAAGAGGCTTTGTGCAGACAGATTGTGTAAGGCTTTGTGCCTTGACCTAATTCAGGGAAGGAGGATATGGCAAGGTGCGTGCAGATCTCCTGTCCTTTGTGGAGTTGGCTCTGTGGCTTTGTGCACAGGAGCGGAGGAATGTAAGAAGCTTGAAGACTAATAAAGAGGAAGAATAAGTTGGTGGACGTAGCCCCACACTAGGGTCAACCACGTATATCATGTGTTGACGTGCTTTGTGCAATTTTATTCATGTTGTTTATGTATTTATCTACTTAGTGCACTGATCTTGATGTATGTTAGATACATGTATGAATGCTTAGTGTTCTATTGATGGTAAATGAATGCTAGATCTGAGTTAATGTTACATGCTTGGAAGTGTTTGACCTGATTATTACTGTGTTGTTGTGTACTTAGGGTTTAATCTGCAATATGAATGGATTTATGAACTAATGCATGTTATTGGCTAAGTTCTCTATTAAGTGTTGTGATCATAGACCTGTGTCCCATCTAGGTTGTAGACACCTAATTCCTACAACCCCCCTTGCCTCTACCTCGGGTGAGACTTCATCTGCTTCGCAGGTGTTGCCTAAAGGGTTGATAGTTAGGGTTTTGTTGGTGCATTCTTGAAGCGTTGAACCCTAGGTCTGCCCCTGTGCCAACAGGGTTGTATTTCTTTCAAAAAAATTCTAGTTTAGAAGCTTGGTTTGGTTTATGCATTTGTCGGTTTTTTTATGTTGCAGTGAGACTGAGAAAAAAATTAATTTCTAGTTTGTTGTTTAAATTATTATTTTTAGCCTCTTTTGCCTCTTGCTCACAACTGTTTTGAATAAGAGTCATGGCCACTCGTTAGTTGTAAGAAGGAAATTCACAAACACTTTACTAAGCCCATGGGTTTCCCAATTGTAAGTCATGACTAGGTTATAGGTTTCTTTTCAGAAACCCATGAGCTTGTCCTATAGGTGGATTATTTTTTTGTTTGTTATAGATTTGAAGTCTACCTTTTCAATCTTGGGTTCTTCTTTAGGATTGAGTAGTTCTCTATTCCTTTACAGGGAATCCTGATAGTTTTTAAAATTGTGTATCCTTTTATGATAATTGAAAAGAGTTTAGGGTGATGATGGAAGACAAAGCAATGGATTACATGGCCAATCCGAGAGAGGGACCGTCAATATGGGCTACTCCAAGACTTGGCCAACCTAGCACTCCAACAAAGCTAGGGCATAGATGGTTGGAAGGGTCATTCCCACTGGAGGAGGACACATTGGAAATTTTATGCAAGTTGGCCCAAGGAATATCCACCCATGGCATTCTAGGGATTTGCAACTAGAGGCACGAGCAAAAGGGAGAGATGGAGCATAACCCAAGGGCCTTAATGGCATACCTACTATCCCATGAGTGGCATATGAAGGGAATGATTTGGATGACCTTAGACATGCCTTCTCCATCCTTGATAGTCATGGAAACACTAAGGGAAATTATGATAGAGAGAGGGTGTTTATCCCACTGCAAACAAACCGTGGGGATACTGAACTTCATCTATGCAACTCATCAGAGATTTCTATAGAATGACAAGAGATAAATTTTATTGGTAAGAACCTAGAATCTAACCTAATGATCTGCTCATCCATGATGGAAGAAGAGATCCATGGGAAACCCTTGTTGGAAGGAGAGCAAAATAAAAAAGAAGGAAATGCATTAAAAAAACTCTAGATCCAATAAGTTTGAATTTGGGTTCAAAAACTAAATTAAATAATGTCTTCGAACTAAAAGAGAAGGCAGTTGTAGGAAGGTTTCATGGTAAAAATATGTCTTGTGAATGATTAAAGGATTGGACAGGGTTAAACTTCTAACCTTTGGTAGGATACTCACCTCGTATAATGACCTTGCCTAAGGGGTGGTTGGTATGGGTTTTTAAGACAACAAAAGAGGTAAAAAGGGTTCTACAAAGTAGATGGAAGTGGGGTTCCCAAAACATTTTCCTGAAGAAGTGGCATGTCGACTTTGATGCTAGTATGACCTGAGTGGAAATTTTACAAGTATGGGTCTATATAGTAGGGCTACCACTAGTATTATGGTCGGCGTATGTTTTTAAAGAAATAGGGAACTCCCTCGAGAATTTTTATGAAGCTGGTTTATATTTTGGGGACACCAGGTACTTCAAGACGGACAAAATATTGGTGGGTCTTGAAACCAATAAATGATTGGCAAAGGAATTGATTATAAAAAAAGGTGAAGATTGTTTCCGGTTAACTTTCAATTACAAAGCATGCCCTTTAGACGTGGGTGATGCCATCACTATGGGAACATCACAGTGGAATGCAATTACCTAAATCAAAAGAAGGTGTGGGCTCAATTGTTATAGCCCTAAATTTCCCTAAACATGCATACATGGCCTTGACCCTCTTACTTGCATTTTTTGCCAAAGCACTACTGAGAAGCTCTTCTTAAAAAACCACTTTTTGGAAGATTTACGTGCCTTGCACCATTATAGCCTACGTACATACACTTGTTGCACCACTACAACTAGCGTACATACGCATGTTGCACCATGACAACCCGCGTATGCTTGCAAATGTTACAAAAAATAAAAGTTGCAAGGAATTCGTTGAAATTCACAGGCTATTGGAGGTTTCCCAACTAATCCAACTACTATAGCCCATCACCCAACCGAATAACCACCCTTTTGGCATATAAAAGGAGGTGTTGGGGTGTCATTTCATACCTAAGCATAAGAACAATGAAAATCTACCCGATTTCACTTCCCCTCCTTGCCCAAGATATTGCTGCCTTTTGTGAGAAATTGCCTCAACATACCCTCATCAACTCCTTCTTCTTCCATTCAACCCATTTCCTTCCATAGAAGAGACCAGAAGGTTGAGAGAATAAGTTCATACAAGGTGCACTTGGAGAATGGTAAAGAGGATCCCGGACCAGGTTCATGGAATGGTAGCCAACTCAGATTGTAAGGTATAATATTTGTATTATGAATAAAAGAATCACATTTTCTTGTCCCAATTGATGGTGTCTTGGGTACTTTTATTCATTTATACTTGACATTCTAACATCTAACCCTAAATGATATATGAAATAGCATGCTTGCAGTTCTTTGTTTGCCTATCTTTGGATGCAAGGTAGCCCTGGGAGGAGACGTGCAGTCAGTGGAACTTCAAAGCGTGAGGAGATCACCACCAGACGTGGGATTAGATGTATAGTTACCCGATCTCTTCTCTCTTTGCTTTCTTTATATTAGTTTTGGTATATTTGGGGTAGTATAGAGAATTGATTATCTTTTAGACGGTTATTTGCTTTGTCTACATCTTGAACCATGGTGTAGTTAAAGGGGGGTTTTTCCTGCTAGCAGAACTGGCGACCATATTGGAGAAGCCTCTAGGGTTTATTAGGGTATTTTGGGTTGTTTGATTGGTTTGTTGCCTTTCAAGTTTATTTGAGTTTTCTGAGTCTGTCAAGGGATTATGGTCACCTTCAGGTGAAATACCAGTTGTCCCTCCCCTGTAAGACTGTTTGATATTTTCTTTTTTTGGAAATATACAGAGGTGTACGCACCCTGTCTTGAGTCAGCCCATGTACATACACGCTCTGCTCAGTAAAAAAACCGCGTACATGCTCAGGCTGCTAATGCAACAACCTGTGTCTCTGTTCCAATATTTTTTTGAAACTGTGTCTCAGGGTTTCTTGGATCAGTCCAGAGTCTCTATTTACAACCATAGCCTGGGTTTAAAGTTAAGTTTACTTGTCTTCTTGATTTTCTTGTGTTTACTTTTAAAAGGGTTTTAAACAAAATGTTGAATTGTAGATCCGCCTTCTTGGGTTTTTGATCAATTCCCTACGATCCGCAGTGGGATAAAGATCTATTTCAGTGTTGTTTTAGTTTTCTCTTTACCCGTTTTACTTGCTTTGAAAAAAGAAAAAAGATTTATTTCAATTTATTTCTTTAAAGCAATTTAAAAAAAAAAGATTTCCTTTTCAGTTTGGTAAGGTAGTTAGAGTTGGTTATTTGCAAAAAAGGAAAAAGAGTTTGTTTTTCAAGTTCTTTCTTGATTTTTTGAAGCATAAGTAGCTTGTAGTCAAGTGAAAATAGGTTTTAGGTTTTCTTTACAAGATATTGAAAAGTTAGTTAAGAAAGGTTGAGTAACAAAGAGTTAGTTATAAATCTTTGCTTTTCAATTTGAAGTAATTTTGCTTTCAAGTATTTTAATTTTCTCCTCTTTTTGTATCTTTATAACATCATGATTTTTACCACCATATCCCTATGAGTAAATCAAGCCTTTAAAATGAATGCTTAATCTAAAATAAACTAGACTTTTTTTGTTTGTAGGATCAACCAACTAGTTTAGGGTTAGGGCCTTGAATTAGGTTGGAGAGGAAACTCTTCAAGGGAGTTAAATCAAACATTGGAGTATGAGTTAAGGAGTGCTTAAGTCTAGTGTCATAAAAGTTATCCGGGACCCCCCTCTAACACAGGGGATAAACACAATGTCGCATGAGGAAAGGAAACAGAGATAACCCCTCCAAATCCAGACTGAACGTAATGGGGAACACATATTGAGGATATGTCTTGGGAGTACTACTGACTGCATTTACCTACAGAGCTTCGTGGACCTTGAATCCATTAGAGATCCTTTGTTGTCTTTCGAACCATTTTCTCTCAATACCCTTGATAGGTTTCAGACTTGTTATCCTGCTCATTGCGATTCGCTAGACTGTACCCACCTGGTGACTGACTGCGAATTGACAACTTAGTTTCCCATATTCTAGGGACTTACATGGGTGACTATGGGGGTATACTGCGATACCTGGGGAAGACGTCAGATCATGCTTCGTAGAGTATACCCAGAGGGTGATTCTATGTTTGAGTTGCACTTACATCGCTTAGTTTCTCTAGTGTTAATTAGCGTAACTCTCCTTCCTACTAGATAGTTGACTGCTTGATTTGTCTATAGGAAATTTTTTAGTGTGTGCTTGGTGTTTA
Organism: Picea mariana; assembly: GCA_032191745.1. Taxonomy (NCBI): domain Eukaryota; kingdom Viridiplantae; phylum Streptophyta; class Pinopsida; order Pinales; family Pinaceae; genus Picea; species Picea mariana. The sequence continues at coordinate 101,421 of JASDQU010681975.1, forward strand.
AATGCTAGTTAAGCCTTACTATGTCGGTTGATCATTTCATAAGGTGGAAGATCAACAACTCTGTCGGTCGCGAAGGCTTCAAGGCCTGTCGTTGGTTACATTGGAGCCACCTCCACCACCGTTACGACGAAGACTTGACCAACAAGATTCATTCGAAGCAACCGAGCCACATGAAACTATGCATGAGCCTGCTCCATGAGGAGACTATTCAAATCCAGAGGAACCTATTGTTTCTGACCTCGAGGCAGAAGCCCTCAGGCCAACCAACCCTCCGATCACTGACTTGTCAGCGCTGATCTTGGTACAAGTTTTCCCTCCTAAGGTGACACCTTCCAAGCGCCAGTTAATTTTATAAGTAAAAACAGAAGCAAACACTGCTACATCTTCCGGGAGTCCTCATACTCCCATTTTGGCTACAACCACAGGGGGCATCTTGCCTCCTCTCCCACCTTCGCTAGTTCGGACCACAGTGGTATCGACTCCCTCTACTTCAGGAAGTGGTCCGATATCGTCATCAGTGGCGACCACTGCTCCTTTTAATCAGAGTGTGACAGGCCCTCCATTCTCATATGGGATGGCTAAATTTGATTTGAACTCGGTTCTTACCTACTCAACCTTAACGACCATGGGTCTGGGGGTAGGGAGATCGAACACTCCCGTGCAAGGGTCCATCAGGGGTGCTTCAATCTACTTCAATGATATCCCTTATGGTGGAGGTCATATACCTCCTTTGTCCCCCTCGCTCGGTAGTGCATTCCAGCAACCTATCTCGCCAAATGCTAATTAAATCTTTTTTAGAGAAGGTAGTTTAGGACCTTCATCTTACACAACACCAGTGGGATCCATGCCATTCTCTTTGTTCAATGTGTTTGGAAACAATGATTTTTCTTCAGCTGCTGTCTCGGCTGGGGGAAACCCCAGTTTTGGGAAACAAAACCCGGTACAAGGTACTATTCCTGCACAGGGAGCGACTATTGGAGTTTTCTCCACTCAGGGTCTTTGGAATCCTTGGCAGGGATCAGTTCCCTCGCAAGGGATGCCGATCGGGAGAAACCGTTTCCATGCATAATGGAGCCTCGGGCAAGGTTATGTACCCATGCCCATCGGATCGGTTGGGGGCATCCCCTTCCAAAATCCTTGGAAAAAAACGCAAGGAAAAATCCTTACACAAGCTATGTCGTCCAATTATGGTAGTCAGCCGATGATATCCCAACAAATGCAGGCGTTGTACGCTGGTCAAGGCCATAGTTTCTACCAGAACCCTGTCCAACAGTCCAAGTTTTCCTAACAACATGGTGCCAGTCAAACTCCAGGACCCTCTTTTCTTGTACATAATACTCAACCTAAACTACCATTTCTAGAAACGCTACAGATGTCAGACTTGTCGAGATTACTCAATGACCCAATTTTTCACGATCTACATTGCCCCCCCATGCTGACTAAGTTGCCCTCAAATATTCTGAAATTTAAAGGCAAGCCTGGCGAAGACCTAGGTGATCACGTGACAACCTTTCACTTATGGTTCTCGTCAAACTCACTGCAAGACGACTCCGTCCAATTGCGCCTTTTTCAACGCACTCTTATAGGGGGTGCTACGAAATGGTATATTGAGCTCGACCGCTCGAGGTATTCTTACTTCAATGACTTGGCGATGGTCTTTTTGAACCATTTCTAGTTACCTGTGAGATACGATATTGGCACCGAATTTCTAGCCAACTTTGAGCAGACCAAGGCTGACCATATCTCTGATCATATCCGAGAATGGCAGCGTTGAAAGAGCTTGATTAAGGTGTAGGTCCCTCCGGCTTTCTTGCTGGAGTGGTTTTTGAAGTCTTTGGTGCCATGCATATCCAAGGACGTAGCAACTTCTAGAGTGTTTTCAGAGGAGGAGGTGATAATGAGAGTGCAACAACTTGAACTGATCTACTTTCAGTCCGACATGCTCTATGAGATTTTTCCAAATGCACCATAGTCTATTCTCGATAAGGCCAAACAAAATTTTGGACCCCATGCCGATGGTATTGTTGGCTCAACACAAGGAAATTCCATTGATCTATTGTCAAATCAATTGCAACAGTTTCGATACAACAGACTATGGCCAACCAGACCTTAGGTTCAACTGTTCCCCCTACCCAAACGTCGGACGTACATAGTGTGCAGTCGACGAACCCTAAGGCCAACCAACAGCCTGAGGGAAAGAAGAAACAATAGAACAAGAAGGGTAATGGGGACACAAAGGCTACTAATGATGTTGGCGGGGGAAAAACGGAGAAGAGGAAGTCGAAGTATCTATGTAACCTTTTCACGGAGGACCACCTGACTCATATGTGCCCTCGACTTGTGGAAGCCTAGAAGCTCTTGGTGCAACAACATCCTGATGTGCTGACGAACCCATTTCCATTGTACTCCTACCTGAGTTTTGAAGATATTGAATTTGTTGCTCGAGCTCTGAAGGCCTCATCTCCAGTCATCGGGCGTCACTAGCTTCTTGGAGATGGATACTTTGCTTGTATATCTTCAACTGATTTTGAGATGTAGATCCACTATGTATTGCTCGTGGCTAAACTTTAGATCCACTATGTATTTCTCGTGGCTAAACTTTATATAGTTATATGACATGGATATGCAATGTATTTTATTGGCAACCATGATTTATTTCATCCCGAGCATGGGTATGCTCGCCTTAGAGAGACAATTGTTGTTTTGAAGATGGCACCTCCCAAACTCTGATCTTGGGCTCACTCAATCTCGTACATTGGTAAAGATATTGTAATGTATTTTGGCCATCAATTGCTCTTATGACCTCACACATTAGGGGGAATCTGTTATAGCCCTAAATTTCCCTACACATGCATACATGGCCTTGTCCCTCTTACTTGCATTTTTTGAGAGAAGAACTTCATACAAGGTGCACTTGGATCATGGTAAAGAGGAGCCCAGACAAGGGTGTCTCACCACCTCTTACTCATACTCGGATTGCTAGCAAGATGAATGTGGAGGGGCCTCAAGATTCCCTGCCGGATTACCTTTATCTGGTGATTACCTCTAACTTAACTCAGTCTGCTAGCGAGAGTTGAGGGTCAAAGGGTCTGTGGAGGCTTGGTGCTGCGCTTTGCGTAGCTTGGCACCAGGATTGTCGCTTTTCTGGGCATTGATCGCTTTCTTAGCTAGGAGCTAGGAGCTCCTAGAGCTTGACAGCCAGGCGCCACCTGGCTTTCGTGTCAAAGCCTTGATTGGCCGACGACGCCCTCGACATTGGACCAGGTTTTTAGCATTGACGTCAAGCGCCAACGGGACCCCCTGAGGGTAAGGCGATTTGATAATGTTGTTGGAAAGGGTATATGTCTAAAGAGTGGGGCCTGGGGGTATGTACTCTTTACTGCCGCCTGACTTCCAACTTCCCTCTGACGAAGACCTTTTCTGCTTCTCTCGAAGAATACAAACCTTTCCACCCTTAGAAACCAAACCTGTCACTAGAATATGATTCGCGGAATGGTAGCCGACTCAGATTGTAAGGTATAATCTTTGTATTATGAATAAAAGAATCACATTTTCCTGTCCCAAGTGATGGTGTCTTGAGTACTTTTATTGATTTATATTTGACATTATAACATCTAACCCTAACTTATATACATAATAGCATGCTTGCATTTCTTTGTTTTTCTATCTTTGGATGCAGGTCATCCCTGGGAGGAGATGTGCAGTCAGTGGAACTTCCAAGCGTGAGGAGATCATCGCCAGACATGGGATTAGAGGTATAGTTACCCAATATCTTATCTCTTTTATTTCTTTATATTAGTTTTGGTATGTTTGGGGTAGTACATAGAATTTATTAGCTTTTAGATGATTATTCGCTCTGTCTACATCTTGAACCCTAGTGTAGTTAAAGGGGGGTTTTTCCCGCTAGCATCAATGAAAGTAGCCACAAGTTCTAGGAGTGGAGTTTTCAAAATCGCCTCAACCAATTAGAAGGATAGAAGCTATTAAGGCAAAAAGGAAAATAGAAGGTACACTAGACAAGCTAATGGCACTAGTTGAGCAACCATCAGCCTTGGGTATTCAGAAGGAGAAAATTCTAAATGATTTCAGTGACAACAAGGATTCTAGACCTCCCATAGGTAAGTCCTCTTAGTTACACTCCCCTTATAAAAGTAAATCTTCGGAAAATTTAGTTTTTGGAAATTGGGGGTTAGAGTTAGATACAAAGGGTTTGGAGTCCATCAATGAATTTCTACCCAACCTTTCAAACACAAAAAATCTCATGTCCTTGACCCTAATCCCTCTACCTATGATAGCTAAAGCTCAAGTATAATAAAAATCCTAGTTGGGGACTTTTGAAAATCCAAACTTGGATTCTGAGGCAGGGAAGGCCTCCCATGATTCTTTTCATCTAGAATCCTTTAAATATAACCTTTGACCTAGAAGTAAAGGAGTCCTTGATTTCTTTGGGAAGATGGTAGGGGGATTAGGTTTCTTTGATGAGACAAACTAGAATCCAAAACAAACAGGAAGTGTTGGATACCTAATCCTCGTGATTACGATATTTTGTAAATAGTGTTGTAAATATTATTCATGAGAAATATAAAGATTCATTTAGACCTCTTGGAAGATGAAACCAAAGGTCACCTCACTTTATATTTTTCAATGTCTCACATCAATGCAAATTTGTTGGATTACTGAGTGGGGGGTGAATCGGTAATAGAGCAATGTTAATCCTTTTAACTACAATATGTAAGTGTTATTTATCTTTATGATCAACATAACATTATCATCCAATAAGTGCAGAGTAAATAAACCATAAACAATGAACAATCACACACATGCACAGTACACTAGTATTTTTACATGGAAACTCAATGTGAGAGAAAACCACATAATACTTTTTCTTATATGTATTTAAGAATTACATTCATTGGAAGCACCAATTTCCTTTGTTCTCCAGCTGCATATGGAAGGAGGCTCCGACCCCCTATATTTTTGGGCTACAACCTGAGGGAATTATCAACTCCCCAATTATTTGGCTACAGCTAGAAGGAAGCTACACCCCCCTATGTTCTCCGGCTACAACTGAAAGGTGGCTACAACCACCTATCCTTGCTTTGTCCTGCCGCCCTGAAATATAAGTAAGATGGTGAATTAAATGTCACACTGCCACTGTGAGATATACTGTTGTGAACCTATACCAATCTAAGCCAACAACCTGTAACCATTTTGTGCCATTGTCCCATAACCAACTTGTACCTGTACTCAACATGTACTAATCAAAACCCAACAGATACATGACATATATGTGTTGCAACACATGTATGTACATGCTCTATCTGTACTGCAACCCACATATGTACGCGACATGTCTATACTGCAGCCTGCGTACACCTTCTAAATGCTAGGGGTTTTCACTTTTGCTGAAACTTAGACTCTCTGTTGCCTCTTGTCAAATTAACCTGCAGCCTATCACTGTGTCCAACCTGTAGTTGTGCCCTGCGGATTCATCCTCATACATATCCCTTAACCAAGTGTATCTATATCTCTCTAGTCATGTGCCATACAAATATAATCATGAACAAGTATAATAACCCTCACATGGACTAGACACCAAATGCTTACTGATATGCAACCTATCAATACATCAACCACTTCACAAATACAAGATCTCAACCATGTACCATAAAAACCATTAACCATATGCCAAGAAATACAAGATGTGCGTCAACACTAACAAGATGTATCAATGATAAATATTGATCATAACAACACTGTATTTATGTAGATTTGACTTATACAGAAAATCCCATGCAACCAATAATCTCTATAGGGAAAATCCTCAAACCCCCATAACCATTTTTCATGTAGACAAAAAAATCCAACTACTCATAGAAATAAGATATACCTTTTGAACCAATAGATGGATCTGATGTACCTGATCACTTTAGACCTTCCTGGGAGCTTTCTTTTAGACTCTAGAGACCTGACATCTTCATCTTCTCAAGTTTTTATGACTTTACCCTCATGTACACTCCCTATTATATTGTTAGACCGCATATGTACACACCCTATTATACTGTTAGCACGCATACATCTCATAACCTAGGGTTTTTCAGTATTTCTGAAACTCCGAAACTTTCACCGTCAACCCTTTGTGCTACCTCAGAGTTGCAAAACTTCATATGTATCAATGAGTACCTGCAATAAAACTTACACAATAATAAATATTAAATGTGCTCAATAGGTTCTAATAGGATAGCCTTGCTCTCTTATTTATACTTCCTTGTTGCTTCCTCAAGGGATTACCTTCTAAACAACTTAACCCAATTTCCTTCTTTTAGGGATAACCCACTTCTAACCACTTGTCCACTTCTAAACCACTTTGCTTCAAATAGTAAACTCTCCACTTCTAGTTGCAACTAATTTATTTTTAATTATTTTCTTATTGCAACAACTTAAGCCATGATTAAATCCTAGTTTCACTCACTTGACTAGTCAACTTCTTCTAGGAGCTTCTAGAATAATTTGACTTCTTTGACCTTCTATATAACTCATGAGGGTTCTCCAACTTCACAAGGCCATAACTCTCTAACTGTGAGGAATTATGTGGCGTTCCACATATCACCGGAAATGAAATGAAATGTACTATCCATCTATAATAGTTTTACCTAAAAATATACTAACCTTTTTACCATTACACATCAAACAAACTTAGATCCATTAACCATACCGTTGGGCTACTATAATTTGCTACTGGACTTGCTTCAAGGGTTGAAATCAATGAAAACCAACCCAATTAATCAACAATATTCCCCTTTGGCATTGATGGCAACACTCTGATGCAACATTGAAGTCATATCGCTTATGCTCTCCCTGTGACCATCACTCCCCCTGGAAACATGCCTCTATTCTCTCTCTCCAAGCATCTAACTCTTTGTTCTGCATCTGGTGAATCTCTCCCCCTTTGACATCAATGGGAAATTAACTTCTTTTCTGGGGATGCTCCCCCTAATTGAACTGTCCTTGGGACTACTCCCCTTGAATGAACTCTTCCTGAACTTGCTCCCCCAACTTGAACTGTCCTCTTGATGGTGCTTCCTTGTGTAAATCTAAAACATATAAGATAAGCACTCAAAAGCATTCATTTTGGAGTATACATTACTCCAAGTCTCTGGAGAAGGTACTCAAAAGATTCCCTTTGAAGCGATTTTGTGAAGATATCTACAACCTATTCTTTTGTTCCCATGTATTCAATTCTAATGTTATTCTTTGCAATTTGTTCTCATAGAAAGTGATACCTGATTGGAATGTGATTCGTCTTGAAGTGCATCACTAGATTCTTTGATATACTGATAGCATTTGTATTATCACAATATATAGGAATGGGATCATGATACTCAACTTGTATATCTGTCAAAGTTTGTTTCATCCATTGAACCTGTGTACAACATGTTGTTGCTGTAATATACTCTGCTTCGGCTATAGACATTGATATTGATGATTGTTTCTTGCTTAGCCAATATACCAAACACTCACCCAAGTAGAATGTTGCTCCACTAGTGCTTCGTCGGTCATCAATGCAACCTGCCCAATATGCATATGTGTAGGCAATAAGTGATAGATCCTTTCCTTTTGGATACCATAATCCAGACTCTTTTGTGCCCTTGAGATATTTGAAAATCCTCTTCACTGCTAGAACATGTGATTCCTTTGGTGTTGCTTGAAATTGTGCCACTTGTCCAATTTCCTTCATTACATCTCGTATGGATGTTGTCACATAAAGTAAGCTGGTAATCATTGAAATGTACTACATTTGATATGTATACTTTGAACCATCATCTTTTCTCAACTTGCAACTAGTTTGCATAGGAGTGTTAACTAATTTGCAATCTTCAATTCCGAACCTCTTTAGCATTTCTCTGATATACATAGTTTGAGAAATAAAACTTCCTTGGTTTCTTTGACATATCTAAAGACCCAGAAAGAAGGATAGTAATTCTCCAAGTAATGACATGTCAAATTCATTATGCATATCCTTTTCAAATTTATGGCTTAACCTGTCATAATCAATTCCAAAAATAATATTATCAACATAAAATTCAATTAATAAAGTAATATCCTAAGTTACCTTGATGTAGTAGTTGTTTTCTGCATTTCCTTTGATGTCGGGGTTGTTTTTCTACAGTTATTCAAGAGTTCGTCGAGCATGAGGCCTTGACGCAGCAATAGGTTGAAGCAGCTAGGGCCAAGATCGAGGTTTTTAAGGCAGAGTTACCCAGACCAGAGTGACTTGAGACGAGTCACATGTGAGTGTTGGGGGCTTGTTGACCCTTGACCAAGTTTTGGAGATCCTTTATCATGTTTGATGTCTTTTGGGACTTCAACAGGTTGGTCGAAGGCGGAGCACAAGTCGAAGTGGAGATCGTGGGATCTCGGCCCCTTTTTAGGGAAGTTTTGGGATTACGGTTTATGTAACGGGTATGGGATGTCGGCCCATGGGTTTACCCATGTTTAGGCCCATTTTGTAATGTATAAATAGATATCTAGGCGATGTAGGAAGAGACTAGTGTGCTAAGTGCGAATAGATGTGGATGCTTTGTGCATGCTATGTGTTAAGGACTTGCAAAGCTAAGTGAAAGTGATTGTAGAAGCTTATGTATAGAAAGTAAGAAGGATTTTTTCTTAAACCTAGCTTGGGGAAGGAGGATCTGGCGAGGTGCACAAGTCTCCTGTCCTATGCAAAGTAGGGTTTTTGGGCTTTCTGCTTGTAGAAGATTGAAAAATGATAATAAAGAAGACGAAGAGTTGGTGGACGTAGCCCCACACTTGGGTGAACCACGTATATCTTGTGTTATGGTTGCTTTGTGCATTATGGTTGTATGTTAGTGATGTGATTTATGTTCAATGTAGATATCTTTATGTATGATACATCTGGTATGATATCTTAGTGCTTAGTAGTGTGAATGAATGCTAGATTTGATCTATTTCCATATGATAAGTGCTTAGATGTGTTAGATCTGGTTGGATACTACGTTGTTATGTAACTAGGGTTTGGATCTGTGATGTGAATAAAGGTTAAGTACTGATGAATGTTAACTGCTAAGTTCTTTGTTAAGTGGTATAATCATAGATCTGTGTCCCAGCTAGGTTGCAGACACTTGAGTCCTGTAACCACCCCTGCCTCTACGTTGGGTGAGACTTCATCTTCTTTGTAGGTGTTACTGAAAGGGATGGTAGTTAGGGTTTTGTTGGTGTTCTTTTGAAGTGTTGAACCTTGGCTCTGCCTCTGTGCCAACAAATGGTTCCATTGCCGGGACTTGAAACTGTGATTGCTGGGAATGAAAGAAAAGAAAGATCTGTGCTTTAATGCACAATATTGACTTGTGAAGCTCTGTGTTGAGAAGAGAATTTCGATATGAAGAAAAGAGGTAAGATATTGAAGCTTTATGCTATGAGAAAGGTAAGATAAATGAAAATATTTGTTTCAAAAGAATGGATCTAGGCATGTTTGATAAATTTTTTCCTAGTCTGAAAAGTAGGGCACAGTTAGAAGAAATAAGATTTGATACGAATAGATTTCATAGAAATAATGAAATATGTGTTATTCCTATGCATAAAAAGAATGTTTGGACTAACAAATGGATGTAGGATCCTAGAAAGAATTTTTTGCAGGTTAGTTACTGTGATTCCAGTGTGCTGTACAGGAAAGGTTCCATATCATTTAAGAGAAAGAGAGGATTAACCCTTTGTTATAGTTGCAGAAGACCGAGACATCTTGATAAGGAATGCCCTGGTAGAAGACCTAGTTGTGTTTGATGTAAAACTATGGACCATGAAGTTTTGGATTGTCCTAGAATGATTGTTAAAGTTGAAAAGATGAATATGAAACAAGAAAATGATGAGACAAGCCAGGAAGCTAAGGATATGATAGAACCCTAGAAAGAATCAAAGACTGTATTACTACAGATGAAAGAAACCTTGAATGACCACAGAAATATCAACTTATCAGAGGCCTTAAAAGAGAAAGAGTACATAGAAACAAGAATAAGAGACTTTGACATAGACTGTGTCCTAGATGAGAAAACACAGGTGAATATCATGACAGAAAAAACTTGGGAAATTTTGGGAAAGACTGCTATGGTTCCTTCATTAGGAGGAATAGGATTATTTAGAGGAAAGATGATAACCCTATGTGGAAGACTTACCCAGATACCTATGAGTGCTCATGGCACTTCGACAAAAGAATAATTTGAGATCGTGAAGTTTGTTGAGAACAATGCCCCATTTGCTCTTTTGCTAGGAAAACCCTGGATTGAGAAATATCATATACGAAAGAAATAAGAAGAGGAGGATCTAGAACATAAAAAGAAAGAACTAAGAGATTTCATGGCTAGGAGAATAGCACACTTACTGGAAGAACAGGAGAACCATTCGAAGCTACTAAAGACCAAATCTATGGATGTCGAAGTTGAAAGGACACAGGAAGACTGGAGACACCTGTTTGTACAAGAGAGTAGAACACCTACCCCAGAAAGAGAAGAAGTATTACCCTTGAACCCTATGAAAGACCCTCCACAGTGTGAAGTTATCATGGCAAGAGGAGATAAAAATGATAATGGAAAAAGGAAACCAGTAATTGAGATCATAGGAAAGAAGGCCATAAATCTCAGTAAGAAGAGGGCAAAGTTAGAAAAATTACAAGAAGTTTTAGAGAATACTTCGCAGAAGAAAGGTTTCCAGAACTCAAACTTCGTCAGAATATCAATACAACACAGATTGGAACTATTCAATCGACGCTCCTGAATGGTTAGGAAAACAATTGTGGCCTGAAAGCTCTCCATTAGAACGTTGGGACCGCGCCATAACAGATGGAATTGCATTGAATAAGGCTTTGTGACCCGTTGAAAGAAACCGTTACTGTGTTATCTATTTATCCTGTCGAGCATTGCACCGAGAACATTTTTTCCAATTGTGATTATCCGAGCCTGCAGGGAACTATTTGATTTCACGCAGTGATCATTGAGACCTCTCCATCCATTCTGTTACATTGAGTATTGTTCACCTACATGAGATATCATATCTCGAGTGTGCATGTCGGACGAAATTGGCGCAATAGAAAAATCCATGGAAGAGATTCTAATAGACCTCATGGTCGAGAAGGTGATGTCTGTAGGCATCCAAGCCTCATCAAGGCGAGAAGTGAAAGCCTCCCCATCAACTGCTCATGGATCTGGACCATCCCGAGCTGTGACTGAGAAAAGAACCAAGCATCATGATGACTTGGCGAATGCGAAGCTAATTCCATCCATCCTACCCGACTACATCCCACCCCTGGCTGGTGTGGTGAGTCATGATAGTGTCCCGAGGGACTTCGACTACATATTCATCACTGCATACCTTCCGAAGGGAATACAAGCAGTCAAACAACAGTTGGATAGGATTCCAACCTTGAATATCAGTGATCGCTATAACCTAGCAGACTGCAAGAGCTATGGAATGCTCGCACCTCACAAATATTTTACCAACACCAAGGGGAAGAAATCGAAGCTCATCCCCCAACTGTGGACTATGGACATTGCGAGGTCCACTGTGTTGAATGTGATGAAGATACCACATTTTGGAAGGCACCAGGGGGTGAATGCATGCGTTAAGCTCCTGCTGTCGTGCTTCCATGGCGGACATCTATGGCTAGACAAACACATCACCTTCGATCCAGTGTTGATCCATAGGATCACCAAATTGAGCATGCAAGGACCAGACCCGCAAGACTTTTATCCAGGAAAGGCTGCAGACCGTGCCCTGGCACAGAGGATTAAAGACACCTATGGTGATGTAGATAAAGGGACGTGAGGCTACAAGGTAGCCTCCATTCAGAATGGCGTAGTGCGCCTAGCTTTCCAGTTGATTGCTGGTAAGCTACTAAGAAAGAACAGACCCACGCAGGTCACAGGGTTTGTCGTTGACCTCGCAGGAAAATGTGTGGAAGGACTATAGATGAACTAGGCTAGTTACCTAGTCAATCAGTTAAAACTAAATTGTCATGAAGCTCAAGATTAGGGCTATGATTTCCATTTTAGTTGGCTACTGACCCTCATCGCATTCACTGCTTGGGAGATGCCGAAAGGTGCGACCTTCCTTGACACTGAGCTGTTCGAGCCACTAGCTGCGAAGTTCGCCATGCTCTGTTATTTGAGTGATATGGGGAAACAATGGAAGTCAAACGCAGTATTCTATACCTACTACCTAAAGATGAAGAGGGATATTGAGTCTTTCCATCGTATGACGCTGAACACCCTGGACAGGTTCAGGCCCCTTATGAAGTTCCGCACAGATACGCATTTTATATATATTACTGCATGCCTAGACAAAAGTAAAGAAGAGCTTCAATCCTACTACAAGCTCATAGAGGAGGACTTGGAGGAAATCACTAAGGAATGGCCCACAAAGTTCCTTATACCAATCGACCAGGAAACACTGTCTGATCCCAACCTCATTGGAAGTCCGGTGGTTACTTGTGAAGAGTATGATGTGCCCAAGAACAACAAGAAGAAAAAGAAGGGAGATGTATAGGAAATACACATCACATCAAAAGAGATTGCATCAGATTCACCTAGCGGAGGAGGAGAAGATGAAGTGGACAAAGAAGAGAAAGAAGGGGAAGAAGAAAAGAAAAAGCAGGGTGAAGTAACACTGCCTAGGAACTCCCTTGAAGAGGCAGAGACATCCAAGAAAAGAAAGGTTTCCCCCATGAAACCTACATTGCGGAAGAATTCCAAAGCGAGTAAGTTGAAGCTGAAGACTGTACTCATGGTTGATGACTTCGACTTCATTATCACAGCTATATTAGATGCCTCGGAAGATATTTTACAGAGAACTGAAGAAAAACAAGAAGCCATGTATGATAGAGTTGAGACAGAGCTAAGAGGTGTACAACAAACCCTTCACTCCAGCCGTGCAGTGTCCACTGTGCCCCCGCCACCTGAAGAACCAGACTTGGGAGATGAGCTTGCCCAACTCCGCAGAATAGCTGATGCAACCGAAGATCACCTTCATCGTGTGCATAAATAAAAAGAACATGCCACAGTGGCCCTGAAGCTAGCACATGAGGAAATCATAGAGCAGCACTGAGTTACACAACAAGTGAAGGACAACCTCCAAACCAAGTTCGAAGAAAATAAAGCGCAAATCCAACAGGAGAAAGAACAACTGCTCGCGGAGCAGGTTAGATTTAAAGAAGCAGTCAACAGAGCACTTCGCTCTGTGACAGGCTTGGATCATTTGGAAGAAGACCCAGTAGTAAATCAAGTAATGAAGCTTGCTGAAGCCATTCAATAGCTTCAATAGTGCATCACAGAACTAGAGCTACTAACAGTGCCAAACACTCTGCAGGAAGTGCGAGACCAGAGAGAAGCAACTGCCCGAAGCACAGTTGAAAGGATCAAATCATTAGCCGTGGAATGTAAACAACTAAGTAATCAAAGTACGTAGACTTATGAGTGCCTTACCGAGGACACTGAACTGAAGACATTGGAGTCGCAGCTCCAGGAAGCAAAGCAACAATCAACAGCACTACAAGCGCAGTTGAAACTCTTGTCAGTAGTTGAGAGGATGAAAAGATCCCAAGAACAACGCATGGCTAAGTAGGAGGTCCATGCCATACAAAGAAAATTCATGGAAGTGACTCAGAAGCTCCTGCCAGTCCAGGATGCAACTTGCCTACTTTTTGAGGAGATTGAAGGCCGAGGAGCATAGCTAGAACGAGTAGTCACTTCGGTAGAACAACGCTTAGAAGGATCTGTGAATGAGGTAGTTATTCAAGAGTTCACCAAGCAAGAGGCCTTGGCGAAACAACATGTTGAAGCAGCTCGAGCCAAGCTCGAGGATTTTGAGGCAAAGATACCCATACTAGAGTGACTCGGGACGAGTCACAGGTGAGTGTTGGGGGCCTGTTGGCCCTTGACCAAGTTTTGGATATCTTTGGTCATGTTTGACCTCTTTTGGGACTTCGATAGGCTGGTCGAAGGCAAAGCGCAAGTCGAAGTGGATATTGCGAGATCTCGACCCCTTTTAAGGGTAGTTTTGGGATTAGGGTTTATGTAACAGGTATGGGATGTCAGACCATGGGTTTACCCATGTTTAGGCCCATTTTTTAATGTATAAATAAATATCTAGGTGATGTAGGAAAAGGCCAATGTGCTAAGTGTGAATAGTTGTGGATTCTTTGTGCATGCTATGTGTTAAGGACTTGTAGAGCTAAGTGCAAGTGATTGTAGAAGCTTATGTATAGACAATACGAAGGCTTTGTGATTAAACCTAGCTTGGGGAAGGAGGATATGGTGAGGTGCGTAGGTCTTCTGTCCTATGCGGAGTAGGGTTTTTTGGCTCTATGCTTGTAGAAGATTGACAGAAGATAATAAAGAAGACGAAGAGTTGGTGGATGTAGCACCACACTGGGGTGAACCACATATATCCTGTGTTATGGTTTCTTTGTGCATTATGGTTGTATGTTAGTGATGTGATTTATGCTTAGTGTCGATATATTTATGTATGATGCATCTGATATGATAGCTTAGTGCTTACTAATGTGAATGAATGCTAGATCTGATCTCTTTCCATATGCTAAGTGCTTAGATGTGTTAGATCTGGTTGGATATTGTGTTGTTCTGTAACTAGGGTTTGGATCTGCGATGTGAATACGGGTTAATTACTGATGAATTTTAACTGCTAAGTGCTTTGTTAAGTGGTATAATCACATATCTGTGTCCCAGCTAGGTTATAGACACTTGAGTCCTGTAACCACCCCTGCCTCTACCTCGGGTGAGGCTTCATCTGCTTCGCAGGTGTTGTTGAAAGGGATGGTATTTAGGGTTTTTTTGGTGCGCTTTTGAATCGTTGAACCCTGAGTCTACCCTTGTGCCAACAAGGAACATCGCTATGCAAGTTCATTGTGCAAGTTCGCTATGCATGTTCTGGAAATGATTGTTTTTGTAGTCAACTTCAAACTTAGTTTCTGACTAAATGAAAGGGAATATTTGAAATTGAAAGAGGCTTTTGTTAAGAACGAGCTCATTCAAAAAAAACTCTCTCATTTTCTTCATAGGTGTCATTTTTTTGAAGATTCGAATGCATCTTTACAACCTATTTTTCAGATTTAAACATTTAATGATTTCTTGTTTTAGGCATTATCTTTGGGAATGGATACTGAGACTATGGAGAGGAATTTTAAAAAAATGAAAGAGGATTTTGTGAATTACAAGCCCATTCACAAAAACCTCTGTCATTTTCTTCACAGGTGTCATGGTTTGGAATATTCGAATGGATCTTTACAGCCTATTTTTTCAGATTTAAACATTTAATGATTTTCTTGTCCTTTTAACTGATTTTCAAGACCGTTTTGCAAGTATGTTGGAATCATCAGGGAAAATGATTCTTAGAGATTCTTTTACAATTTTATTAAATTCATCAGGAAAGATGGATTTTGTTGTATTCATGGAGTACGGGTATCATTTTCAACTAGGGTTTGAGTTGTCATTTTCTATGTTTTTATGTTTTCTTGGAAACGCTGACTGCACGCTTCAATCAAGTATCCAGTTGCTTGATTGGTTGCATTGGAATTATTGTATCACTTGATCCATTATTATTTTAGCATCTTAGAGTAGGTAAGTTTGATGAATATGCTCAACACTTTGAGCATATTTTCAACAATAAGTTTTCAATTTAGATTCCAGTGTACAATTTGGGTTGCAGTTTGATTTCAGTTGGAGAAGGATACAAGCCAGTTTGCAGGTTGGGAACAACCTAATGGATGAAGACACTTGGTCTGCAGGTTCTTTGTTGCCTCATAGAGAGGAAAACATCCCCATTGGATCCGATGTTAGTGTCATATAATTTGCTCAAGGGTCAAAGTCCGAATCGAGTGTTTGACATATATTAGGATGTTGAAGAAAATGGTGTTTGAAAGGGTAATGAAGTGGTACTATGGTTGCTTATCATCTTCTCAAGTGTCAAAATATAAATCAGTGACCTTCATCCATCAATCAAATCCAAACAATAGAATAAAATTTCAAAAGGAACCTCGCTTCGTAAGATTGGTACACAAGTTCTAGAAATGAATATTTTGTAGTCAACTTCAAACTCATTTTATGACCAAATGAAAAGGAATATTTGAAAATTGAAAGAAAATTTTTTCAAGCACGATCCCATTCAAAAAAACCTCTCTCATTTTATTCAAAGGTGTCATGTTTTGGAATATTCAAATGAATCCTTACATCCTATTTTTAAGATTTAAACATTTAATGATTTCATGTTTTAGTCATTATCTTTGGGCACAGGTCTCGAGATGTTGGAGGGGAATTTTGGAAAACTGAAAGATTTTTTTTTCAATCACGAGCTCATTCACAAAAACCTCTCTTAGTTTTGTAACATATATCATTATTCGAGAGATATGATGTTATCTTGGACCCCTATTTTCCAGAAAATTGATTCTTATTTCCTAGCAGGCAGTTCTAAACATGTTTCTATAATTTTTTAACCAGATACAACTTTGGGAATTAGTTGAGCTCGACCTCCTCATCTTGGGAAGAGTCTTTTCTATATATATTTGTAATTTTGGTTGACTAAGGGGTTGGCAGAAGCATGGAGGACATTTATCTTGAATACTTTGTAATCTCTTTTGAAGTTTAATGAAATATTAGTGCATAAGTATAGTGCTATTCATACCAAAGATTCTTGTGGTGGTGATCTGATGTATGTGTTTCCCTCTCATGTATGCATTTCCTATGTTCTTTTCTCATTTCATCTGCAACCTTGGTATGCTTAAATTGGAAAGCTAATGGTATGGAATTCATCTGATATTGATGCTTTAGATTCAAGCAATTAAAGTATTGTTATCTCTTCTTAACTCAATCAGAATTCATCTCAGTTGGTGCTCTGAATGTGGTTAATTGTTTTCTCTTTCTTCCATCATACAATACCAATATTTAAATTGAAAGATTATCACCTATCTAGCCTCTTCTTTCTTGATAGTTCTATCACCAGTCACTGATAGTTCCATTTTCTTTAAAGTTGACTCCATGCCCATTGGATTTCTCTCTCTTCTCTGCCACCACATATTAAAACCTTATTTCTATTTCAGATATGGACACTGAGCCTAATTTACATTGAGAGAGCCCTCTTTGGTTTGGAAAGGCCAGATTCCAAGCCTAAAGTGGTATGTGGTTATCTCTATGCTTTCCCTCTTGTAGCCAAAGGAAATTACAAAGTGATAACACATAGCTCGTAGGGAGTTTTGTCACTATTGTTTCTGAGTGTTACTCTGTTTTGAATGCGAACTGATGTATGCACTACATGTGTCCAAAATATATCTGTCAATTTAGAATCCATTAACATTGTTCGAGCCATTTCCTGTACTGTCCTGTTCTTTCTTTCAACAACTCCATTTTGTCGAGGTGTCCTAGCGATGAAGAATTGTCTTTTTATTCCATGCTTGCTGTAGAAATCCATAAACTCCTTTGAAGTAAACTCCCCTCCATTGTATGATCTCAAACATTTGATTTTTGAATCCGTTTCATTTTCAACCATTTCCTTGTATACCTTGAAATTTTCAAATGCTTTTGATTTCTTCTTGAGAAAACAAACTACAATCATTATTGTATAATCATCAACCAATAACATAAAGTATTGTTCACGTTTTAAACCCTTTGTTCTAGTTGTTCCAACTATATCAGTATGCACAATTTCCAGTGGTCTTGTTTTGGACTATTGCTTTGATTTGAATCTAGTCCTTATTTGCTTTCCTTGTTGACAATGATTGCATAATGTGTTGGTTGGCTTTGTGATATGGGGCATTTCTCTGACTGTTTATTTTTTGCTGAATTTGACGAGGTTATCGAATTTTATGTGACCCATTCTTCTGTGCCATAGCCAAACTTCATCTTCCTTTCCTAGACAACACTTTTCATTTCCACTTTCACTTAATAATATATGTTGCTTGAAGTTCTTGCAATTGTTGCAATCAATTTGCCTGATCCCGCTATTCTTATCTCACACTTCTATGAATCAAACATAAGTTTATGACCTTGGTTACACATTTTACTTACTCTTAGAATATTATTTCATATCTTCCACTAGTAGAACATTTTCTGCCTTGGTATTCTTGTTTTCAATTCTGACTGTGCCCTTTACAATGATTCTAGTCGAGTCATCATTTCCAAAGGAGACTGATCCATCTCTTTTCTTTCTCAATGTAAGAAACTTGTATTAATCAACTGTCATGTACTTTGAACAACCACTATCAACATACCAACCACGTTTCTTGTGTTTAGCTTCTAGAATGAGTGTGCATTATTCATTGTTAAATTGATTCTGCTTTCTTATTGATATTCTATGCTGAGTTTCTTGTTTGTGATTGTTGTCATTATGTTGTGATTCTCTAGGAGGGACTGCCATTCTACAATATTTGGCCATGTGTCCAAGGTTTTTTCACTTGTAGGATTCCACTTCAGTGCTCAATGATTCAAACATGTTGTAGCTTCTTCTCTGTGTTTCACTAGGCCTTCTTGGATAACCATTTTGCACATGAATTTCAAAGTTTTTTCTATTCCTGCAATTAGGTTTGCAATTTACAGATTTATGCCCAAAATTATTACATGCATAACATAAAACAAAAAATATAGTTTGATACCCAGGAGTTGAAGATATTATGAAAGGAGTTACTCTTTTGAATCCTTCTTCTTTCCGAGGCCTTCTTGTTTTTGACTGTCATTGATTCTGAAATCTGAATCTTCTAGGTGGAGGAGTGCCCCCGTGATCTTCCCTATAAAACTTCTTGTCTCCTTTAATTGTCTCTGCATAGCTTCTTGGTTGTGTTTATTTATCTGTGGTTTCGGAGCTCGAACCTATTTATGTCTGATTGTATCCTAGCCTAGACTTGTCATGGTGTGGCCTTTGACTATTGATAATATTATCCAAAACCTTTGAGTTGTTCTGCATGTTTTTATGTTGAAGGTATTTTCTCAATGTAACAACTATTGCTTCCAAATTTTCAATGATCATGTCCTTTTCTTCCAGCTTTTCTTTGAGTGCTTATTCGATTATTTTGTATTCTTCTATTTGAACCTTTACATCAATGATCAGATTATCTAGTTCTTCAGATTTTGAATTTTGAGTGTCTTACTTTTTGTCTAGTTATGCCTGGAGCTTCTTGTTTTTCTTGTTTTCACTTTTTATAACTTCTATAACACTCAACAATTCTTCTCTGTAGTCAAATTCTTCCTCTTCATATTCCTCTTCAGTGTCTTCTTTATCAGAGTGTTCTATTTCCATAATTAGAACTCTTTCTGTCTCACTTTCACTGACTTCATCTTCGTTTGATGAGGAGCCATCTTCTCTGGTGCATAAACTTTTCTTCAAGACTTTATTTTTGGTTGTTTTGCCTTTATATGTTTGTTTTATATTTGAATCATCTTCTTCATTGCTTTTATTTTTATTGTGAGGACATGTGTTATCAAAATGACCAATACCATCACAATTAAAACAAATCAATGGAATCTTACCTCTATATCTGCTGCCAGTTCCCTTTTTTAGTCTTCTGGCAAAGTTGGCCACTTCTTCATCGTCTTCCAAGATGTCATTGTTGCTGTTATCTTCTTTTTCCTTTTGATTTCCCTTTTGCTTTGGATTTTTGGATGCTTTGAATGTTGCTTTTTTTATACCTGGATTCTCCTGTTCAATTCTCATTTCATAGGTTGTGAAGATTCCATGTAGTTCATCCATGCTTATTGAGTCTAGATTTTCCCTTTCTTCTAGTGTTGAAATCTTAGGATCAAATCTCATTGGAAGAGATCTTAATACCTTTTGAACAATTATAGATTCATCAAATTTTTCTCCCAATCCTATGATCACATTCACTATTTCATCAACTCATAAGAAGTAAGCTACAATATTCTCATCTTCCTTCATCTTTAGCTATTCAAATTGACCTCTGTAAGTTTGAAGCTTTGCTTCCTTGACTTTTTCATCTCCTTCATAAATATTCTTAACTTTGTCCCAAATCTCTTTAGTGGAGATGCAATGTATAACTTTGACATATACCAAATCACAAATACCATTCATAAGTGCATTTGTGGCTTTGGAATTATTTAGATTGAGTTTCCTTCCA
Organism: Picea mariana; assembly: GCA_032191745.1. NCBI lineage: Eukaryota > Viridiplantae > Streptophyta > Pinopsida > Pinales > Pinaceae > Picea > Picea mariana. The sequence goes on from JASDQU010681975.1 coordinate 121,564, forward strand.
CTCTCATTTGTTGGCAGGACTATTGGTTCTTTGTATCCATCTACAACTAATTTCCAAACCTCAAATCCGTGTGCCTATACATATGTTTTCATCCTTCTGCTCCATAATGCATAGTTATTTCCATCAAACTATGGTATTCCATTTTTATACATATTGTTGCTCTCCATGATCTACCTTTCAATGGTTAAACTGATTTTTGAAGGAAGCCGCTCTGATACCAATTGTTGGATTACTGAGAGGGGGTTCAATCAGTAATAGAGCAATGCTAATCCTTTTAAACACAATATGTAAGTGTTATTTATATTTATGATCTATATAAAATGATCATCCAATAAGTGTAGAGTAAATAAACCATAAACAATGAACAATCACACACATAAACAATACACCAATATTTTTACGTGGAAACCCAATGCGGGAGAAAACCACATAATGTTTTTTTCTTATATGTCTTTAAGAATTACATTCATTGGAAGCACCAACTTCCTTTGTTCTCCAGCTACAACTGGGAGGCTCTGACCCCCTATATTTTCAGGCTACAACATGAGTGAAGCTCCAACTCCCCAATTCTCTGGCTACAACTAGAAGGAGGCTACAACCCCTATGTTCTTCAGCTACAATCGGAAGTTGGCTACAACCACCTATCCTTGCCTCGTCCCGCCACCCTGAAATATAAGTAAGATGATGAAACCATTATCACACTGTCACTATAATATATACTATTGTGAACCTGTACCAATCTGAGCCAACAACCTGTAACCAACCTATGCCACTGTCCTTTAACCAACCTGCACTTGTATTCAACTTGTACCAATCAAAATCCAACAGGTACACGACCTATCTGTGCTGCAAAACATGTATGTATGTGCTCTGTCTATACTACAACCCACATATGTATGTGGCCTGTCTATACTGCAGCCTGCATATGCCTTCTGAAATCTAGGGTTTTTCACTTTTGTTGAAACTAAGACTCTCTGCTGCCTCTTGTCAACTCAACCTGTAGTTGTGCCCTGTCCATACATCCTCATACATATCCCTTAACCAAGTGTATCTATATCTCTCTAGTCATGTTCCATACAAGTATAATCATGAACAAGTATAATAACCCTCACATAGACTAGACACCAAACCGTTACTGATATGCAACCTATCAATACATCAACCACTTCACAAATACAAGCTCTCAACCATGTACCATAAAAACCCTTAACCATCTGCCAAGAAATACAAGATGTGCCTCAACACTAACAAGATGTATCAATGATAAATATTGATTATACCATCACTGTATTTTTGTAGATCTAACTTATACAAAAAATCCCATGCAACCAATAATCTCTCTAGGGAAAATCCTCAAACCCCCATAACCATTTTTCATGTATACAACAAAATTGAACTACTCATAGAAATAAGACATTCCTTTTGAACCAATACATGGATCTAATGTACCTAATCAATGTAGACCTTCTTGGGAGCTTTCTTCCAGACTCTAAAGACCCAACATCTTCATCTTCTCAAGTTTTTATGACTTTACCCTCACGTACACTCCCTATTATATTGTTAGTCTGAGTATGTACGCACCCTATTATATTGTTAGCCCACATATGTATGCACCCTATTATACTGTTAGCCCACATACATATTAGAACCTAGGGTTTTTTAGTATTTCTGAAACTCTGAAACTTTTTCCATCAACCCTTTGTGCTACGTCAGACTTGCGCAACTTCAATTGTATCAATGAGTACCTGCAATAAACCTTACACAATATTAGATATTCAATGTGATAAATAGGTGCTAATAGGAGATCCTTGCTCTCTTATTTATACTTCCATGTATCTTCCTCAAGGGGTTACCTCCTAACCAACTTAACCCAATTTCCTTCTTTTAGGGCTAACCACTTCTAACCCACTTTGCTACAAATAATAAATTCTCCACTTCTAGTTGCAACTAATTTATTTTTAATTAGTTTCTTATTGCAACAACTTAACCCATGATTAACTCCTAGTTTCACTCACTTGACTAGTCAACTTATTCTAGGAGCTTCGAGAATAATTTGACCTCTTTGACCTTCTAGATAACTCATTAGGGTTCTCCAACTTCACAAGGCCATAACTCTCTAACCGTGAGGAGTTATGTGGCGTTCCACATATCACCAGAAATGGCATGACATGTTATATCCATATATAATAGTTTTACCTGCAAATATACTAACCTTTATACCATTATGCATCAAACAAACTTAGATCCATTAACCATATTGTTGGGTTACCAAAATTTGCTACCGGACTTGCTTCAAGGGTTGACATCAATGATAACCAACCCAATTAATAAACAAAATCATTAAGTGTGGAGTTAATTATTCCTCTTCCCGTACTTGGCCTGACAGTGGTATCAGAACATGTTTTAACTCTATGATTCTCTCTTGTGTGCAAAAACGCCTATTCAAGTCTGTCTCCTCCGTAGAAATGCCTTTGCAGGTCTTTCTTCCTTATCCCACATCTCTAATATATGTCTGCCTCTAGAAACTCGTCATTCACCCATGTTTTTATTTTTTGTCTCTATCTATGATTCCCTCTTCCCATCACACGGCTCTGAATCTTACCTTCACCCGATTGAAAATTTCTCTGCGCTTTGTGTGAGAAACCGTTTTGAGTTAAACCCTCATTTTCATTAAGGTTCTTGTTCCTTTCTCTTTCTGCTCACGATTACTCAATTCTTCATTGAAAATTTGGACAACACTTTGTATTTTCAAGTATCCAATTATGTGATTCCAACCTCTCACTAAATATCATATTTTAGCTTGACATTTCATAAACAACTGGATAACACTTGGTCTCTATCGGTGACCAACTTACTTAGTTTGTTTGACTTATTAAAAAAAGGGGTGTTGCCATGAAAATACAGAGTTATCATTCTTCATCTTCTGCATCTATTCCAATACAAACCATATCACGAGTTTGGTGGAGGATACATCTATTGATTCTGAACTATTGGATACACATCTGCACATGGATTACATAAAAAAAGATAAATTACATATATGTAATATGAATAATATTATTATAAGTATGCACGTCTTTGAGAACAAGCCTCGGCATTGCATTTTCAAGTCCTGAATGAGGTTATGAACCACCTCAAAATTTCTCGACCGTTGCGGCTTTAGTCTAGATCTATTGAATGTTTTCTACATAAGTGACTATGGTAACTATTTTCGTTTGTGTCTGAGATAGATTTAAATCCTGGATCAACAAACAAACGTTCATGGAATGATCCCATTTGTGTAGATATTTCTGCTTCTTCTTTCATTGGGTTACAAGGACTCTCTTTATCAAGCATTTCTCTATAAGTTTGAATTTTCCAGCTACAATCTGTCGACTTTCCAACCCCCGAGGTCCTGAATTTGTGGCCAAATTCCTTGGAGTTATAATCACTTGCACTCTCCTCGACTACACTACTTTCTTCCATCAATACATCATTGTTACCACCATTCCCAGAGCCCCTTAATCTCTGTTGCTACCGAATCTCACCCATATGATCCACTGGGTTTTCATCTGAACCACAACTTGAGTGCAAGTAATATTTTGTCTTTCTTTCCTTGCTATGCGGAGGGATTTAGCATCAAAGGCATGTAGAAGTTGAATTTGGGCATAATGATGAAGTTTTCAATCAAAACCTTGAAGAGTAACCACTTTGATATTGAGGTGAAACCCATGGATAGTGTTTTAAATGTTAACAAACAAAAAGAGAAAGTTCAAGAAGAAAAAAGTTCCTTTGGTGGATCAAATGAAGGAAGTAAAAGAGGACATGGAAGAAATAATTTTGGAGGCAGGGGGGCTAGACATAATCCCCACGAGAGATCTAATCTTCACTGTGTTCGTTGCAGAAATAATGGGTCACATGAATTAAATACAAGTGGAATCTCATTATAGAATATCAAAGACAAGCAAGGTCAGAAAGAAGACAAAGGTAAAGCATTAAACCTAGCCAAAGGTAAAGCACACAGATCTTCTTGTTATATTGTTTCCCATTGCAATATTGGAGTAACTGAATATTTAACACTTCATTTACTTCTTAGAGAGATGCATGGCAACTTGACATGGGTAGAATATTCCATATGACCTTCCAGAGAGACTTCTTTGGAAATTTCAATGACAATGTAGATGGTATAGTCTATTTTGCAAATAAATC
>JASDQU010681977.1:39855-50350 GCA_032191745.1 Picea mariana
TAGCTAGACTATGTCTATGTTATGTATGGTTAATGTATATATTCTTTAAAAGTGATGAATTGATTTTTATTTTTTTAATGTTAGTTTATTTATTAACATACAATGTTTTAATCAATCAAAGGTTTTAATAATCACATTGTAATGATAATCAGTGAATGGACACATTATTGTCTAACCTTTATTTCGATTTTAGAAGTCTAGGATTTTTTAATGATGTTTTTTGTATTTGATATAATGGCTATTAAGTGATTTAAGTTTATTGAAAATCTAGGTAGCATTGATAATATAAGAAAGTTGGATATTATCAGTTTAAGTTAAATAAATGGTTGAATAAGAACCATGTTTGTAAGACAAGGGAAACTCTCCACGCAACGATTTGACTATTAAAGTTTATAGATGTGTACATACCCTACTCCATATCATTACGATCGATGTGTGTGTGTGTGTGTGTGTGTGTGTGTGTGTGTGTGTGTGTGTGTGTGTGTGATTTCTCCCTTAAATGATTTCAACAATTATCCCATACCAACTTGGCTACTTGATCGATGTTATTAAAAGGACCAAAACCAAATCCAATTTGGAAACTAGCAGCAAGAGAGGAAGCATCCTTTTTTGATGCAGGAGCATTTCCCATCAGAAATCAATAATTTTAAAAAGGCCTAAGGGTGTCTTTGAATTTACCAAGGTAGTGGGTTCTCTAAATTGAAATTATTGTAATTTCTATGTTTTTAATGAATTCTAGAAGAGTCGGGATAGTGGTGAGTTGTTAGCTTAGTGTTTTGTCATGTAAAAGAATCTTCATTCTTAGAAGAATTTGTGGGTTTGAGAGATCCTAGTGATAGGTTGTTGATCTTTTGGAGTTTGATTATGATCTGAACTAATTGGTAGTTTAGATTCCTTCCTTATGTATTGTAGACCTTTGGGCATGTACGGGGGTGGCTAAATGATAGAGTTATCAGGACAAGGTTGAGGAGATACCTATTAGTGAGAAATTGGGCTAAAGGGAAGAAGCCATATTATGAAATTGGTAGAGAGAAGTATTTTTGAAATTATGTATAAAGATAAAATGAAATAAAGTATTTTCACTGAGTGTGTAATCCTATGTAAATAAATGTGATTGCTAATAACCCCGAATGAGAAATTGCAACTATGTGTGTATTTCTCTGTTAAAGTTGTGAATGAGTACTCTGGGTTCTGTATGAACAAGCGCTAGACCGTAGTCATTTTGTATGAATGATTTTTTATGCAGATGGGGGAGAAGCAAGTGAAACTTCAAACCTGAAGAATAGATCAAGAAACAAAGTTCCTATGAACTTTGTGGAAGGAAGCTAGACCATGGAAACCAAGAGAGAAATGGAATCGAGATGAAGCCAAAGGGTCTACAAACTTCACAAAGGTTTTAGTTTTGGAGAGGAAATGGACTTTGATCGTGATAGTCGATTATGAAAGATCAACGATTGACATCACAAGAACTTCAGACTATTTAAATCCTAGAAGTTTAAGAAATTGTGACCCTCGATCACGATGTATATTTACTAAGGGCATCAGAGTTATAAACAGTCCGAAGACACGGTTGAAGAAAACTCTGATCGACGACGGAGGTATAATTGTAATGAGTTAGATCAATGGTTCTTGAAGGAGCCACATGGAAATAGTGGTCAAAGTTTTGCTAGTTGACATAGTTTATTAATCAGGACTTTGTTGGATCGAAACTCCAATGTTATTTTGGTTTAGATGACAATAAAGATAAGGCTAACTTCAATAAACTAATGGTGAGGATTCAATTGGAGGAGATGATCGATGATGTACATTAGAAAATGGAGCGATGGAGATCAACGACGAAAATTAAACCTTTGATTTGATCAATGACAGAGAACAGTCAGAGTAGTCCCATTTTCTTTGGTGTCTGAATGGTCAAAGTGATCCAACGGATGTGTATCAAGATACCCCAATAGAAAAGTTCTGACGATGATACCTTTAGCGCTCGGTTCTAGCACAAGGTCCTATGGGACGTTAAGGGCTTGAAATTCTAGCACTTCATTGTTTATCACCTAGTTAAGGTCTCGGGCCATATGGAAGATTTTCAATCATTCATAAAAAATAGAGTATTAACACCTGAGTTGGGTTACGAGACAAGTCTATGCACAAAATGTTTAGCATTCAGGTTTTAGCACCTGATTATAACTCGTTAGATCAACGATTCTTGAAAGAGACACATGGAAATAGTCGTCAGAGTTTTAATAGTCATCGAAGTTTATTTATTGGGACTTTGTTTGATCGAAACTCTAATTTTGTTTTGGTTCCAATGACGATAAAGCTAAGGATAACTTCAATAAACCAACAGTGAGGATTCGATCAGAGGAGATGATTGACAATGTACATTAGAAATGGGAGCAATGGCGGTCAATGATGAAGACTAGTCCTTTGATTTGATCGACGATGGAGAATGGTTAGAGTAGTCCCAGTTTTGTCGGAGTCTGAATGGTCAGAGTGATCTAACCCATGTGTATCAAGACACCCTGATAGAAAAGTTTTGACAAAGATAACCTTAGCGCCTGGTCCTGGCACAAGGTCCTCTAGGAAGTTAAGCACCCATAATTATAGTGGTTAGTTGTTTAGCACCTCGTTAAGCTTCAAGGTCATATGGCATAGTTTTGACACTTCATAAAAAATAGAGTATTAGCACCTGAGTTGGGTTAGGACACAGGTATATGCATAATATGTTTAACATTCGAGTTTTAGCACCTGATTATATCCTACGGTTTTGAGTTAGCACTGGGGTTTTTAAACACTTGTTTTTATGTGGTATTGTTAGCACCTTTCAACAAAAGTAAAGATTTGATCAATTGTAAAGTTCATACATGGGATTAAGAATGTACAATCCAACCTGCCCAACATTAATCTTGGGCAACATAGTGAGAATTGCGAGTCTATGCAGGGATGATTCATCATAGTGGTATCTGAGCGCAACAATGCTCTTTGATAAGGAGTAAACAAAGGAACAATTTCATAATAAAGAATCAGATCTTGTAGATAGAGGGAAAGTATTGAAATTAGCAATTGCAGAAGGAAGCTATTGAAGATTAATGACAATGTACAAGTCAGGAGAGGTTTGGAGGTAAGGTATGTGTTTTTACGTTTGTTTGAAGAAGTCATGTATTTGTTGAAAGGAAGACTTTGGTATGTTAGAGTAAAGGAACAAATTTCAGCAAAGGAGCTTTGAAGTTGTAGATTGAGGTCGTTCCAACCAAGGGGCAGAGTGGATATATATGATTGGAGGAAAAGATATTGAAATTGATCTTGCAGTTAAATAAATTATATATTTTTCAATAACTTTGGTTAAGAAGTGTTTGTGTTTATAGATAGCAACAACAAGGAAGGATATTATGGCAGAATCCTTATAGCTAGTAATGTTGTGATAAAAGGAGGAGAACAGTGGAAGTCCTTGAGAGAAAAGTGAGTAGTAACGCAGAAGCCTAGAGGAGCAGAGGAAGATCAAGAAATGTTTCAAAGGAGAGAACCGAAGATACCAAGAGGCCAGGCTCAGGAGGAGAAGCTTGGTGTGGTATATTATAGCAAGGTGAAACATACTTGTTATCGCAGAGTCTTATTGCAACTCACAGTGAGCATGGAGCTACTCACAAAGGAAGAAGTGAAAATGATTAGATACAGTCAAATGAAGGATTCAAAAGAAATCCACAACCATATAAGATAAAGTGCCAAAGTAGTTGGAAGAAACCAGATAAGTAATGAGGAATTTGATAGAAAACTTGATGATTTAAAGGAACAACTCAGTGTGATGATGAAGTTGTTGCAGGAGAAAGTGAAAGAAGACCAATGATATAGTTGGAATTTGAAGAAGAAAGTTAAATGGCCTATTTTATAGTTATATGTAAGGAAGTTGAGGCAGATCTTGAAGCACAGATTGAATGTTTGGATCAGAGAGGAAGAATTCAGAGAGGCCGAGTACAAAGAGTCCTTGGAAGCATGAAAAAAAATTCACTTTTGTGAACCAGAGAAGGGAGTAATGCTTGGAAAGGAAGAAGAGGGACAAGATGAAGACCTCATGGAGAACTTGGAAAGTTCATTCCAACATAAAGAAACAATGCTAGAATAATTTGAAGGGACTCAGAAGTCTCGTGGTTTTAAAACTAATAATTTGTGTGTGTGTGCATATTATGTAGGTGATGGAGATGGACAATCATAAAAAACTACAATAAAGGAAGAGGATGAGGAAGAGTTTCCTCATGAAGGAATAAAGGAAATACAAATCCAGAAATATGCCATATCAAAGGAAGGGGAAGCATTGTCTCATGAAAGCAATGAAAAGGGAGATTATGTACAGTTAAAGAGTTCTAATACTAAATACAAGAGACAATTGTTAGAGGTAGTTTCCATGAATTTCAATGAAGAACTAAAGTTGTTGGAATATTGGTTAGAGAAGCATAAGGTTGAAGATGGATATCTCAAAGAGGATATTGAGGAAATTGAGGTAATAGATTTCCTTTAGTAGATTCCATTTTGTTGAGTAAATGGGAATGTATGCCGACATAAAATGAACAAGGAACTGTCTCTAAAGACAATAACAGGATGCTAAGGAAGAAGTCTCTACAAGAGAGCAAAGTGGATGAAGACAATATCGAAATTGCTGAACAAATTGTTGAATAGGATAAAATCAAGAGCGCATTAAGTCAGCATAAGGGATTTGTAAACAAGGAGCGGGACATTCCTTTGAAGTAAGTCAATTAACAGGTGAATTCTTATGATGAAGTTTTGAGGCAACCATATACCTTATGGAAGCATGAGGAAATTGCAGAACAAAGTAGTATAGAACATGAAGTTATTTTAGAGGACAATCAAGAGGAAACAAATGCTTCTACTATCAATGAATTTTCAAGGACTATAAATAAATACAAATCTCAAGGATATGCATGTGAATGATTAAGTTTTGTGGTAGAAGAACAAGTTGTGTTCGTGACTGAAAATGAGTTCCAAGAATGTCCCGAGGAAAATGTTGTATGTAATATGTTTATGTGTCCAGGTGTAACCAGAAACAAGATTTCTGAAGATGGAAGCAGGCAACCTTCCACAAAACAACAAGAAGAGTTGAAAAGGAAACTATGTGCCTTAAACATTTGTGAAGAAGAGTGGGAGAGAGTTCTTATAACTCTCACAAAAAACATTGTCGAGACAACAACTTAAGTCATGGAAGGAACAACTTGAGTCGAGATGGGATTGAGTAGATAATTTTCACAGTATACCACTTCAACCTAGAAGTGAGGAGGCAGGTCTTTATCCTGCAAAAGACATCTATCCATTTAGACTAATATATGATTATTTCGTTCTACAATGCCATTATGCTGAGGTGTGTGAGGAACTGATTCCTGTCAGTCAATACAATATTGAAGTAGGTGTTTTTCAAAAGGTCCATTGACATACTCACCACCATTTTTTGATCTTAGGCTTTTGATGGGTCAACCACATTAATTTTTAGTAAAGGCCCAAAACTCCTTGAACTTCTCAAAGATGAGGTTCTTATTTTTCAAAAAACTTTACCCATGTGAAGTGAGAGAAATCGTCAATAAAAGTCAAATTGTACCTTGCACCTACTAGTGAAGGTAGATTGATACAACATACATCACTGTGAACTAGCTCCAGCAGCTTTTGTGCTCTCCACGCTTTTCCAGAGTCAAATGGTTCCTAATGATGTTTCCCAAGCACACAACCCTTACAAAATACTTCAGGGGGAAATGTCTTTGGTAAACCAACAACCATGTTCTGATTTGCTAGTGTTTGTAGAATTTGGAAGTTCAGATGTCTGAGTCACTCATGCCAAATTCGACTTCACTCGTCGGTGTGAGAAACAAGTGTAGTCGGTTCATGTTCAGGTCAAGTTGAGTCACAAAACTTGTACAAATTGTCCATTTGGTCGAGAATCCCTCCAACAACAATTGACTTGCCTTTCTTTAAATCACGAACATAGAACTGATCTAAAAAAAATTACATAATCTTACCTGTCTGGGTCAATTGAGCAATAAACAACAAACTGGCACTAAGATTTGGCACATGATAGACATCGACAAGCAACATCACCTTGAATAGCAACATACAGTCCAAAATAATCATCAACATATATTTTACTCTCTTCAATTTTATTCAATCTCGTGAATAAAGAGGCATCTTTAGCCATGTGATGGGTGCACCTAAAGTCGGCTACCCATTAATTATGTGCATAATGAGATAGCAAGGCCTGAGAAGTTCCAACTTGGAAGGTGAAATTATCAGCGGGTGTTTCCATAGTACTAATATGTCTTCTTCTTTCCACTTCGTTGTGGCTGTCTCTAGGGTCCCTGATCATGATATACAGGTTTTTGTGCAGAGGCATCAGATTGCATTCTATTCCTGGAATCCATCTTGCTCTTTCCATTGAACAAGTGGGCCTAGTGTTTTCCACCAAGATTACCTTATCCAAGCAATATATGTTGAACAATAATCAAAAGACCACAAAATTCTTCAAAGGTGTAATCCTTACCATCTTCCTTGCGTCGAACGATAGTTATCAAGTTCATTAGTAATTATTTGACGTGTCCATCCTTCTTCTGATAGTTCTTTCCATATACACCCAATTTCAACTGGAGTTCCTTGACATGTGCCAAATAGTCCTCCATTCTCTAAAAGGAATGAGGATTTAGAGAGATCAACTCTTTCTCTAACTGCATGACGTGGCTCTCATTGAATTGATCGAACAAGGTTATCAACTTCTTCCAGAATTGATGAGGGTAGTCAATTCCACTGAGATGAAATCAAATCTCTCGTGAGATGTAGGTCGTGATGAATCCTAGAGCCTCATCCTTCTTTTCATCAACAACAAACTTCACTTAGTCATCCGTTGGATCTAGAATTTCCACCTTCATATATAGCCACAGTCCTTTTCTCTTCAATAAGGTTTCTATATCTTGTGCCCATTCCACATAATTTGATCCATTTATAACAACATGATCAATATTTGAAGCCATATTCGATATCTAGACAGACTGGTCTATTTTGATGAGTTCCAATCATCAAACCACCGACCCAAAGTCAATCACACAATAGATCCAACTCAAAAAGGTTTTCAGATAACAGGTCAAGGTTTTAAACCATCGGTTTTGATACTATGTTGGAGAATGGGGTGGAGTACAACATGAAACATAGGACACAGTACTACAAATAACTGAAGAGGAACAAAATTTCAAAGATACAAGTGGTGTCTAAAGACATCGTTAGAGAACTTAAGTAGAACGCACTATGATCAGAACATCAAAATACATGTTGCACATCTTGATCCGCATGATCTATTTCACAATATCAATTGACTACTTGATGATAATGACCCAAGGGGTCTTCCTTTTATAGTCTCAAGATCTAACCAACTTCCATAGAATCTGAAATATCTTGTCCACATGCAACCATCGACTGTTAGATTCGACTCTACCAAATCCACTCTGTCAATTCGGATCGACAAGGATGCTTGACCCGACCTCCTATGCATCCAAATCATAGTCAATTATTGGGTTGTTCGATCCACTACACGACTATCTTCTATTATTGGTCGATTGTTCGACCAACATGCACATCGACTACTTGATCGATTGGTACAATGTGCTGGTTGATCCCCTGATCGACTGTATCTAGATGTAGGTTGACCTCTCGACTGATTGAACACAATAAATGTGTGATGAGCCATCAAAGCTTGATGTTCCAATGATCCAAAATTTGAATTTTGGGCATTTTTTTTTCATTCCATTTTACCATAACTCTAGTTAGAGTATAACAATGACTAGGTATCCAATGTACAAGCACGAGACAACTAGCATAAAAGGCAAGAAGCTTCCTAAGATTGCTTCAAACTCTAGTCAAAGCCACTCTAGCTTAAGATGGGTTGGCATAAATATGCCAATTCTTGGCTAAATCATTGGAGAATAAAGGATGAGGTCACTCTATAGAATATTGATACCATTAAAAATACTATCACGTCTAAATTTAAGGAGAAATTGTGGTGGGATAAAGAATTAGAGGACAAGAGAAAATTAAAACACTATAAAGAGGTCATTAAGTGGTGCAATAAAGAATTAGAGGATAAGAGAAAAATACGATACTATAAAGAGGTCATTAACCCTAATCTAGAAGATCAAAAGTACTTTCTATTATAGCTAGCATAAAGAAGAAAATGAACATTGCTAAAATAAGTGCAAACTCTCATGACCTCCATAGTCAAATAAGGTGTTGGAAAATTCTTAAAATGTCATGGGATGAAATAATTTGTCATCTTTGGGATACTAATAAGGTGAAGTATGCAAAACACTTTATCTTAAAATGTAATGTGTATGCCCACATCATATCTCAATTTCAACATACTTGTAACAATATTGACATTCCTTAGGGGTAGTAGGTGTCGGGCGGGATATCATTTTGGATCTCGAGAGAAATCTAGAAAAAACATATGCTTGGGGTCTTAGAAAGGCTACAAACAATCAAGTAGAGGCATGTGCTCTCTACCTGGGTATCATTCTAGCAGAAGAAGTTAGTCAATCTTCTTTGATTTTCATTGGAGACTCAAGCACAATAATCAACCTAATGGTTTCGAAAAAATCTTCTTAGATAGAAAAATTTCTTCGATCATGGCCCGAGTCCAAAAGGATATTGATACTTTGCATAAGTATTCATTTTATTAGGTTCTTAGAGAACATAATCATAAGGCCTATTCAATAGCTAATAAAGAGGTCAACTTTAACCCTAGATTCATTAAAAAAAGAGGGGTGGTGTTTCCACCCCATTCCATAGAAATCTTAGCAACTTATGGTCATGAAGGTAAGGTCACTCAACATTGTAATTAATTACCACTTGTTCATCAAATACAACCATTAGATCTCAAGTTATGATCCTGGATTTGAAAGGACACACACTTCCCTTTTTCAAATGATCAGATTTAAGGTTGCTTTGTCTATTGAACTTGTCATTGGAGAGATGCTTCAGCAAGGTGGGATGATGGTGTAGGGGGAGGAGGATGCTTGTTGCGTTGAAAAGGGGAAGACCACTCGAAAAATATTGATAAGGCCTTCTCTCCAACTATGGTTAGTCTTCTGAAAATTCAATCTATTATAATTTGATTTAGGTTGTGAAGGAGGTGTTTTTGCTTATTGGTGTTGGCTCATAGAGGAAGGGCATATTCTGTGTGTGGTTTTGTGGGTGGCTTTGGTTTTTCTGGTATTGGCCCTTGGAGGAAGGGTGTATTTTGTGTGTGGTTGTATGGATAGCTCTCATCTATTCTGGAGTATTTTTTACTCAGGTATTTCACATATCATGGTTATTTTATGTGCATGGGTATTCTAAGTAATCTCTTGCCTATTTTTTTTGAGGTGTGACCTCTCAATCTCCTTGTTTCTTGGATTAGGAAGAATTTGGTTATTTGGTATCCTACAGAAAATGGATTTCCCCATCAAGTTCTAGAATCCTAGATTTCTTTGGGACCTTTCTGTAGTGGCTCAATCTGATCCTTGGAATGCTACAAACAAACTATGGTATTATTGTTTTTCTAGGTTTTTTATTCATATGGATTACAGGGAAGTGTACGCATTTAGGAGGGCATTGAGAAGAAGTGAGGAGTAAATTCAGTGCAATAGGCCTTTCCTTTCCTTATTTACTTTTAAATTTCATGTGAATGAACACCAATGCACTTCATGGACAACAATAATTATGAACACTCTTGTACAACAAAAGAAGAAAATTAATTAGTTGGAGGTTGAGTGTAACATGTTGAGAAACATGGTTATCAATTTGAGTAAAGATTCACACTGTTAGCACCAGAAGTCACTCTTGGATTGCAGCAGGAGTAAGCCTGATACCCATCAGTTTTATATGTCACGAATGAATAAATTGGGGTGGTCGAATGGGCACAGACCCAGGAGAATAATGATTTAACTCATAAAATTGGGCCAGGCATGCATGAATAGGCGAGGTCTTGATCTAACTTCAGTTAGGAAGTTGAGATTAAAATGAGTAGAGGGAAGAATTTATGAGAATGGTGAACGAGACTGCTATGGTTATCCATCCTTCCAACAACTCAGTGAAGAAAAATAGAACACTGAAATGTGCCTAAATGACACAGCTACAACAACACAGTGATCAAACCTTCATCACAATGCTACTGTAATAGCTCGACTGGATCCTCCAATTTCAAGCTACTCAGTGTGAGAAGGAAGTAAGACACACATTAAACTGATTAAAACTGGTAATAATACTACAGTGATCAAACATACATCATAACAGCATAAAATCCCTCGACTGGATCCTCCAATTCCGAGTGTTCTAACACATTGTTTACAAAGAGGTGGCAAAGAACTGCCTTTCATTAAACAAGAAGTCTCAAGTGAAGATACATAACCAGAAACACCAATGCTTCATCAAAACTTACCATCGGGAGCCTAGCTTAACCATCGACCCCTACAAAAACATAAAA
>JASDQU010681977.1:67016-81551 GCA_032191745.1 Picea mariana
ATCTAGATGTAGGTTGACCTCTCGACTGATTGAACCCAATAAATGTGTGATGAGACATCAATGCTTGATGTTCCAATGATCCAAAATTTGAATTTTGGGCATTGTTTTTTCATTCCATTGTACCATAACTCTAGTTAGAGTATAACTATGACTAGGTATCCAATGTACAAGCACGAGACAACTAACATGAAAGGCAAGAAGCTTCCTAATATTTCTTCAAACTCTAGTCAAAGCCACTCTAGCTTAAGATGGATTGGCATAAATATGCCAATTCTTGGCTAAATCATTGGAGAATAAAGGATGAGGTCACTCTATAGAATATTGATACCATTAAAAATACTATCATGTCTAAATTTAAGGAGAAATTGTGGTGGGATAAAGAATTAGAGGACAAGAGAAAATTAAGACACTATAAAGAGGTCATTAAGTGGTGCAATAAAGAATTAGAGGATAAGAGAAAAATACGATACTATAAAGAGGTCATTAACCCTAATCTAGAAGATCAAATGTACTTTCTATTATAGCTAGCATAAAGAAGAAAATGAACATTGCTAAAACAAGTGCAATCTCTCATGAGCTCCATAGTCAAATAAGGTGTTGGACAATTCTTAAAATGTCATGTGATGAAATAATTTGTCATCTTTGGGATACTAATAAGGTGGAGTATGAAAAACACTTTATCTTAAAATGTAATGTGTATGCCCACATCATATCTCAATTTCAACATACTTGTAACAATATTGACATTCCTTAGGGGTAGTAGGTGTCGGACGGGATATCATTTTGGATATCGAGAGAAATCTATAAAAAACATATGCTTGGGGTCTTAGAAAGGCTACAAACAATCAAGTAGAGGCATGTGCTCTCTACCTGGGTATCATTCTAGCAGAAGAAGTTAGTCAATCTTCTTTGATTTTCATTGGAGACTCAAGCACAATAATCAACCTAATGGTTTCGAAMAAATCTKCTTAGATAGAAAAATTKYTTCGATCATRGCCYRWGTCCAAAAKGATAWTGRTACTTTKCATAAGKATTCATTTTATTAGGTTCTTAGAGAACATAATCATAAGGCYTATTCAATAGCTAATAAAGAGGTCAACTTTAACCCTAGATTCATTAAAAAAAGAGGGGTGGTGTTTCCACCCCATTCCATAGAAATCTTAGCAACTTATGGTCATGAAGGTAAGGTCACTCAACATTGTAATTAATTACCACTTGTTCATCAAATACAACCATTAGATCTCAAGTTATGATCCTGGATTTGAAAGGAAACACACTTCCCTTATTCACATGATCATATTTAAGGTTGCTTTTTCTATTGAACTTTTCGCTAGAGAGATGCTTCAGCAAGGTGGGATAATGGTGTAGGGGGAGGAGGATGCTTGTTGCATTGAAAAGGGGAATACCACTCGAACAATCTTGGTAAGGCCTTCTCTCTAACTATGGTTAGCCTTCTGAAAATTCAATCTATTATAATTTGATTTAGGTTGTGAAAAAGGTGTTTTTGCTTATTGGTGTTGGCTCGTAGAGGAAGGGCATACTCTGTGTGTGGTTTTGTGGGTGGCTTTGTTTTTTCTGGTATTGGCCCTTGGAGGAAGGGTGTATTTTGTGTGTGGTTCTATGCATAGCTCTCATCTATTCTAGAGTATTTTTTACTCAAGTATTTCACATCTCATGGTTATTTTATGTGCATGGGTATTCTAAGTAATCTCTTGCCTATTTTCTTTGAGGTGTGACCTCTCAATCTCCTTGTTTCTTGGATTAGGAAGACTTTGGTTATTTGGTATCCTACAGAAAATGGATTTCCCCATCAAGTTCTGGAATCCTGGATTTCTTTGGGACCTTTCTGTAGTGGCTCAATCTGATCCTTGGAATGCTACAAACAAACTATGGTATTATTGTTTTTATAGGTTTGTTATTCATATGGATTACAGGGAAGTGTACGCATTTAGGAGGGCATTGAGAAGAAGTGAGGAGTAAATTCAGTGCAATATGCCTTTCCTTTCCTTATTTACTTCTAAATTTCATGCGAATGAACACTAATGCACTTCACAGACAACAATAATTATGAACACCCTTGTACAACAAAAGAAGAAAATTAATTAGTTGGAGGCTGAGTGTAACATGTTGAGAAACATGGTTATCAATTTGAGTAAAGATTCACACTGTTAGCACCATAAGTCACTCCTGGATTGCAGCAGGAGTAATCCTGATACCCATCAGTTTTATATGTCATGAATGAATAAATTGGGGTGGTCGAATGGGCACAGACCCAGGAGAATAATGCTTTAACTCATAAAATTGGTCCAGGCATGCACGAATAGGCGAGGTCTTGATCTAACTTCAGTCAGGAAGTTGAGATTAAAATGAGTAGAGGGAAGAATTGATGAGAATGGTGAACGAGAGTGCTATGGGCATCCAGCCTTCCAACAGCTCAGTGAATAAAAACATAACACTGAAATGTGCCTAAATGACACAGCTACAACAACACAGTGATCAAACCTTCATCACAATGCTACTGTAATAGCTCGACTGGATCCTCCAATTTTAAGCTACTCATTGTGAGAAGGAAGTAAGACGCACATTAAACTGATTAAAACTGGTAATAATACTGCAATGAACAAACATACATCATAACAGCATAAAATCCCTCGACTGGATCCTCCAATTCCGAGTGTTCTAACACATTGTTTACAAAGAGGTGGCAAGGAACTGAATTTCATTAAACAAGAAGTCTCAAGTGCAGATACATAACCAGGAACACCAGTGCTTCATCAAAACTTACCATCGGGAGCCTAGCTTAACCATCGACCCCTACAAAAACATAAAAACTGAGTATATATACTCAGAGCAACTCGCCACTGACAGTAGGGGACAGCAGGGGAGTTGTTGAGCCATTAAATTCCAAGCTAGCATGTGCAGGCTCTTCTTGTCTGACAGGTACATCAGATCGACATGGCTCTTGCAGGGGGACCTGCACACATTGGTACCATGGACTGATTGCTTCAGAACCCCCACACCTTCCATTTAAGGACTGAGTTGAGGTTTCAACCACTGCTCGAAATTCATTAACTGCATTCATCCATGGCAAGTGGCCGAGACTTCATGCATAGGTGATGACCATGCGCCTAGAGCTAGCTCCTTTTTCTTTTGGCTCCACCCTCAAAGGGACCATGGGCTATGACCATGTGTATGTTGGTTGGAAGGCTGAGATAATGCCACACACCCTCCTTCTTTAGGACTGGCCTTTTCATACGACCCTGAGGCTGAGACCATGCTCCTAAACACCAAAGGCGCTTCATGTATCGAGACCTGGGAGTGTTGGCGAAATATAATCCCAACAATATACCCTCAGAAATCCCTAGATCCTATCACTGAATAAGCACTTTAACTCATACTATCTCCTCCCCTATCTCTCGTCCATATGTTCATCGGTTGTGACCACAGACTGAGCCCAAAAAGTAGCCAAAATCGTAACCGGACTTAATTGTGTGCCACACGTCCCTTCGAATGGACGACTAGGATGATTTCGGCGATATGGGGCTGCCTTGCCACATGATAAGTGCTAGCTCCCTTCCTGGACCTGCTTCTTATGTGACTAGGGGCTAGGACCATGGGACCAACCCTCGGGGTTTCATGATTTCATGGCTTAGGAACATGGGTGCATTTGCTAATGAAAACCCTGAAATGTCGACTCCCGGGATCGTGCAATTAGCTACCACTTGTCCCCACTGGATCGGACGACCCCGATCATTTCGACAATTTGGGCACTATCTCCTACGCTAAACTTCACACAACACTGTTGATCAAAATCACCCGATGATCATCGATCTGCTCCATTGATGGATCCTTGCCGCTGAAAACTGAAGTTGCCCGCCTGCTTGCATTTTTTAACCGAAAATGGAAATTTTTTGCATGCTGCGCATTGCACTCATGGCTGCAACCTTGGATAAAATGCATTTTATGGGTTTTTTAAGCCCCATTTCTTCGAATTTTATTCCACGGGCTTGAATCCGGAGAGAAAACACCCCATTACAAGAATTGGTGTCAACATTTGGCTCCATGGGGGGAGTCCTCCCTGCGAGGCTCTAAGATCTCCTTCTGCAGTTCCAGTTACCTTCTGTTGGGCTATGGAGTCAAGCTCAAAACACCCTGCTAAAAATACATACCAATAAGTGAAATAAAACAAAAATAAACACACATACTCTGAGGACATTATTTATGTACAGTCCTAAACTAATTAATCTTTACATAGTGCTAGGTGAAAGCAAATTTCCACCATAGCTAATCAAGTAACTTCCTGAATGGAAGCTAATTCACTATGTCAATGATCACTAGCAGATGATGCAACCATGATAGTAAAACGGTTACATCCTTCAGCTCCCATCCTAAGGTTGAGGTTAGGATGAAGCTGGGCGGATGCAAATCATGAAGGAAATACACCTCCATGTATTCCTTCATAGGCTCATAGAATGAGTGGCAAACTCCAGAAAATTTGTAGCAGAAAGACGACTCTAATCCATAGTTTCTCACGCATGGTTGAATGTCTCTGACAAGCGTAGGTGGGTGAGAAGCTAATGCAGGCTGACTGACCTTATACGATGGTTGCTCACTGACAGGATTTGAGATCTCCTTTACATGCTTCTTTGTGTCTTCTGTGGGTCCAGGATAATTGATTTCCACCCAATGCTTTTCCTTAATTAATAAAGGAAAAGGCTCTATAGTGTGGTCTTGGAAATCTTTCATAACACCATACTCACTTTTGAGTATTGGTGAACTAATGCAATTTGAAGATTTCAGAAAATCTGAAATGTAGGACTCCATGTATATGGCCATGGGATCATGAATACTGTGACAGAATCCTGGTTGCTTTAGAAGGCCAGGATGCTCCTCTGCAAAAATATCTTTGCTCGTAAATAAATTCCCTTTTGGTTCTTTTGAAACCAACTCTCGATCATCAGCATTTGTCGTCTCTTCTTCATAAGAGTGGTCAGAAGATAAAGGTGTATCAAGATTTAGAACATCATAACTATGATCAACTAAGAACATACAATTATCTATGCAATAAACCATTACTAAATGCTCAAAATGTTATGGAATCTGATCATAGGATTGATATGCATTCTTGTCCATAGAAAAATCTGTAGATGTTGAAGAACCTAATTTCAACTGTGAATCATACTTATTTCCTGGTTGTTGTCCCATATCTGATTCATGTTCACTATCTTCTTGCTCATAATCTGAAACAGACTGATAGTCTTCTTCCTCATGTTCATACAAATCTTCTTGCCTATGGACCCACTTGCTATCCCTGATGTTCTCTTCAACCTCTCCAACTCCCTCAAATAGATGTCTCAATGATGAATATTTCCTTTCGCTCAAGAGAAGGACGAGCTCTGGATGCTGAGCCACAATATAGTACACCATGGAAGCAATCTCTGTAGGTATGATTTCCACATGCATGATATGATAGATGCTGTAAAACCTCCTGTTGAAGACAGCCAAGGCTTCCTCTTCCCCTCTCCTCAAGGCATTAAACTCAGACCAATATTGATCAAGGGATTTTTTCTCACCCCAACACTTAAAAAATGCATGGTAAAGCTCGGTCCAGGAACCAATAGAACCGGCCTCTAGACATCTAAACCAGATGACAACATCTCCAGATAGGGAATGTGAGAACAAACTCATGGAAACATCATCGTGAATGATCTCAAACTTATCAATAAAGTTCTCAAAGGCCCCCAAGTGCCTCTCAGCTGTAACATGATCTTCCCCAGAAAACCGAGGAAGATACTCAAAGGAATCATGAGGATAAGGGTTAAGGTGACATGGCAGCCTTAGGGGTTTAAACAACTTATTTCTGATTTTAATTTGAAAAGCAGTGGGTTGATCATGGGATTAAACAAGAGGCTGGGGAGGCTCAACAGAAATAATGGTGGGTAACAAGGTTTGGGAAGATTGTGAATTATTTTCAACCTCCTCGGGACTGCAAGGGTGCTCAATTTCAAGAGGAGGTGTAGTACAGATCTCATCTTTATGAATACGCAGAGGTGAAGGCATGGGATCAATATCTACAACATAAGAAGAGGGTATGCTTTCTTCTTCCAAAGATGGATAAATAAAGGAAGGCCTATTATCATTTGAGTAGACAAAACAGAGGATAATCCTCTCTATAAGCAAAGGGAAAGTGAGAAATGAGCTGCTACAGAAAAACAGGATTTCATGAAGCAAGCTCATAAACTGATACCTAGTCCTTCCCTTCGGCATGGTCATTTCCGTCAATAGAATCCCCTCCAGTGGATTCTTTGATTATGGAGTCACCAGGTGAAATTTATGCACAATGAGTGTGTCTAGTCTTTGTTCACCATCAAAGACCAAATCTGAGCGATGTGTTCTCCCAGGGGCTACCAGGTGTAGCCAGAAGTAGCCACACTGAAACAATGGAGCCGAGACAGTGGAGTTGCCAGGTGCAATCACAATCTTCAAAGGTTCTGGATTTGATGCACCTTCATAATCAAAAGTTCACTGTCATTCTCCCAGGGAAGATATCTTCACTTCCATCCCCAGTAACGGTGCCAGAAATGTTCACTCCTGGATTGTGGTAGGAGTAAGCCTGATAGCCATCAGTTTTATATGTCACAAATGAATAAATTAGGGTGGTTGAATGGGCATAGACCCAGGATAATAATGCTTTAACTCAAAAAACTAGGCCAGGCATGCATGAACAGGTGAGGTCTTGATCTAACTTTAGTCAAAAGGTTGATATTAAAATGTGTAGAGGGAAGACTTGATGAGAATGGTGAACAAGACTACTATGGGCATCTAGCCTTCCAGCAGCTCAGAGAAGAAAAAAAGAACACTGAAATGTGCCTAAATGACACAGCTACAACAACACAATGATCAAACATTCATCACAATGCTACTGTAACAACTCGACTAGATCCTCCAATTCTGAGCTACTCAGTGTGAGAAGGAAGTAAGACGCACAGGAAACTGATTAAAACTAGTAATAATACTGCAGTGATCAAACATAAATCATAACAGCATAAAAACCCTCGACTGGATCCTCCAATTTCGAGTGTTCTAACAAAGTATTTACAAAGAGGTGGCAAGGAACTAACTTTCATTAAACAAGAAGTATCAAGTGCAGATACATAACCAGGAACACCAATGCTTCATCAAAACTTACCATCGAGAGCCTAGCTCAACCATCGACCCCTACAAAAACATAAAAAATGAGTATATATACTCAGAGAAACTCGCCATTAACAGCAGGAGAGTCGCTGAGCCATTAAATTCCAAGCTAGCATGTGAAAGATCTTCTTTTCTAACGGTAACATCAGATCGACATGGCTCTTGCAGGGGGACCTGCACACAGGGGTACCACGAGTTGATTTCTTCAGAACCCCCACACCTTCCATTTAAGGACTGAGTTGAGATTTCAACCACTGCTCAAAATTCATTAACTGCATTCATCCATGGCGGGTGGCCGAGACTTCGTGCATAGGGGACAACCACGCGCCTAGAGCTAGCTCATTTTTCTTTTGTCTCCACCCTCAAAGGGACCTCGGGCTATGACCATGTGTTTGTTGGTTGGACGGCTGAGATAATGCCATGCACCCTCCTTATTTAGGCGCCGCATTTCCATACAACCCTAGGGCTGAGACCGTGTGCCTAAAAACCAAAGGTGGTTCGTGTATTGAGACCCAGGAGTATTGGAAAAATACAAGCCCAACACTCTACCCTCGGAAATCCTGAAATCCGATCAACGAATAAGCACTTTAACTCCTACTGGCTCCTCCCCTATCTCTCGTCCATATGATCATCGTCTGTGACCACAGACCGAGCCCAAAAAGCGCTCGCCTCATTTCATGTATCAATGATGGGAAGGAGTCGACTCCTTGTCTTTTGAAGTCCCCGTAGCCGAAATCACGACCAGACTTAATCGTGTGCCACGCGTCCCTTCGATTGGATGGCCAAGATGATTTCGACGATATGGGGCTGCCTTGCCATGCGATGAGCACTAGCGCCCTTCTCGGACCTGCTTCCTTTGTGACCAGGGGCTAGGACCATGGGCCCAACCCCCGGGGTTTCATGATTTCATGGCTTAGGACTATGGGTGCACTTGCTAATGAAAACCCCGAAATTTCGACTCCCGGGATCGTGCAATCAGCTGCCACCTATCCCCACTGGATCAGACAACCCCGATCATTTTGACGATATGGGTGCTATCTCCTGCGCTAAACTTCACGCAACTCTATTGATCACAATCACCCGATGACTGTCGATCTGCTCCATTGATGGATCCTCGCCGCTAAAAACTGAAGCTGCCTGCTTGCTTGCATTTTTTAACCGAAAATGGAAATTTTCTGCATGCTGTGCATTGCGCTCATGGTTGCAACCTTGGATAAAATGCATTTGATGGGTTTTTAAGCCCCATTTCTTCGCATTTTATTCCATGGGCTCAAATCCAGAGAGAAAACACCCCATTACAAGAATTGGTGTCAACACACACCAATAGCTTCTAATCGCATAATGTCTAGAAATTTTGTTGAGGCAGATCCAAAGGAAGAAGATATAATGCATCAATTGTTGGAGATATGGACATTGAGAATCAGAACCCCCTTCCATCCAACCATGGGCAGGAATAAGCTAATAATTGTTATGCTTTTCAATAAGTTTCTATGTTTACTAAGGCAATGAGAATCTTAGGAGTCTTTTTTAAGTTATATACATGTAAGTTTTTATGCAAGAATCACATGGATGTAATAAGTGTAAATCTTTGCAAGTTTTGTCTCTGACTTTTGAGAGTTATCATTCATAATTGAAATCTGCGGACACGTGTTTTTGTACTGTCATTCATATTTTCACTATATTATTTATAATACAAGTTTCATAATTTCAATTTAAGAATACAAATAAAATATTAACTTTCCAACTTGTTAACCCCTCAAAACTATAGAGATTTAGGAAAGCTCCTCTCAAATCTTTAGCATAGAAATTAAATTTAAAATCAAAACACTTAATTCCTTAATTTTTTCTTAAAGTCCAATAAACCAAAGTTGTTTTTATTGGAGAGATACAATCATCAACATAACAAGTAGGTATAAAAAAAATTCTCCCATAAGACATTTTTTCTCTTTTTTATTGTATTTTATGATTTAAAATAAATGATGGCTATTATAATTGATGCTTATTAAAATATGAAAGTTTAAATTTGAAGTATTACATTTGTAAAATGCCGAGATATGAAACTTTAAATTTGACATTGACCTTTATTTATTTAATTTATTTTAAGACATTACAATTTTTAATAGGAATTTATCATAATTAAATATTTAAAAAAAAATTATTTGGAATGATGTTAAAAATAAATATATATTATAATGTTGAATAGGAATAAGGATTTGAAGTCGAATCCACAAGTAAAAAAACATCAAACAAATTGTCCACATTAATTAATATTTATTTGTCAATAATAATTAGAAAAATGCCTTCATTAACTTTTTTTTCCAATAATAGTCAATTAGTGTTCCTCCTTTTATCGGTGAGGAATCAAAATAATGTTAATGTGATTACTCATTTTCTCTACGTATTGTTGTTGGATTTTTTTCTTTTTGGTTTGGTTATTTATGGAAGCCTTTCTTTATTTAGAGGAGAGCTCATTTTCTAACCGTGGGATGGCTTTTTTTTAAAAGTTTGGAAAATACATCCAGAAACCGCTGGCTTGACGTGACATAAAGATAGAGGTAAGAGAAAGTTAGGAAACGTTGATGGTCATGGGTGTGACTCTAATGGAGTTAGAGTAAGGTGTTTGTGTGAGGAATAATGAATGAAAATACATCTAGAAATAGGTGGTTTTGAACGAGAGTAAAGATAGAGGTAAAAGTAAAATGTGGCTTGTGGGTGTGATTGTAATGGAGTTGTACTAGACAATTGTTGTATGGGGAAATAATGGAGGAAAATAAGTTCAGAAACAATTGGTTTGATGTGACAAAGATAATATTCATAATAAATTGGTGTCTAAGATCTCCTTGTTTGTGGGACAAGGGACTCCCTCTCTACTGTAATTTGACTACTAAAGTCTACAGAGATGTACATACTCCATCCCCTCTAAAACATGTGACCTCCAAAAAAGAAACACACTTATTAACCATTAAACCTACTCACATGCCGAAATAGCTCACTTGATTGGAACATAAAGTTAATGGTGATGAGTATGACTATAATGGTAGGTGTGACTGTAATGTAGTGACAAGGACATAGTATGTGATGTTGCTTTTGGCGTGGTAACTCCACTTTAAATTCACGCCTACCACTGCACCGTAGTAAATGTTTGACGTTGGAGTTTTTGAAGAAAGCTTATGAGATTAAAGTTGTTTACCATGTTCAAATGGGAGTTGTTGTTTTATCTCCATGGGAAATCTCTTCTTATGTATGGTTAATGGTTAATGTATATATTCTTTAAAAGTGATGAATTGATTTTTATTTTTTTAATGTTAGTTCATTTATGAACATACAATGTTTTAATCAATCAAAGGTTTTAATAATCAAATTGTAATGATAATCAGTGAATGGGCACATTATTATCTAACCCTTATTAGTCCTTGTTGTAGGCATAGAGGGACTATAGTGATCGATAAATCGTTGACCTCATATTAGATTGTGCATTGACCATAAATATTTCCATATTATCTATTGTTGGAACAAGGGAAGTGAAAACATCAATTTTTGTATAATAAAAAGTACCATGTTTGTCAAGATATCATTGGACAATGGATTGGAGGTCTTATTGTCAGCTTCGCTATTCCCAATGTTATATATCTTGGCATATCCAAAGTATTTGATCTTATATGGTATTTTTTAATCATATATTTTATTATGCATTGGTCGAAGGTGGATGAATGCTAGCATTAGTTCTAATGTTTCCTTTAGCATTTTTTGATAGGTAGAATACATTCTCTACCATATTACTATGTGTGATTTTTGCTTTATTGTTGTGTGGTTCGAGAGAACAAGCTTGCCATGCTGCATTTTTTCTTAAATGCTTGCACAGGGCTACGCCCTTCGACGGTCCTGACAGTCTTAAGTGTTTACCTAAAAACTCTGGCAGTCTTAAATGTTTATTGTATAGATGCGTTGCAATATAGCTTCGTTCATGGTCGACATCACTACATCAGTGGTCGATGCTTGTTCGCTGCTTCGTTCCATGATTCTTTTTCTTGTGTTATTCAACTTTGCAAATTTGAGCTCTTACAGTTGCAGTTTGACCTCTTCGTGGTTGTTCACTGGTTTGTTGTTCTTCAACTTTGCAAGCTGTTGGACCTATTGTTGCGGTTTCCATTTTTTGGGGTTGAGCTCTTGTCATCTCTCGTTGATGGGTAACTTTCCCTGTTGTTTCTATTTTTCAATGGTGGGAGTCCCTGCCTCCAAATTCTATTGTAGACCATTTTTGTCTGTGGTCTTAATTTCTGTTCCTGGAAACCATGCGTTTTCATATGCCGGGTGCCACGTCCATAGCTTTTTCAAAAATTTCAATGTAGAGGGGTTTACGAGAAGTAGTTCAGAGCTATCAGAAGAGGGTACCATTCGGCAGGGTGTAGACGCAGGGAATGCTTTTATTCTGTGGGTCTAAAAACTGCATCCACCTATTCTATTTCTACTGAGTAAAGTTATGGTGTTATTTATTTGCGTTGTTTCTTTTGTTTGGTTCAATCTCCAGTGTGGGTTTGTTTTCTTGTCATCTACTATAGGGACTAGGGGGGATTGAAGTTAAGAAGAAGAAGGTTGAAAGATACATACGGGGATTGGTACCCAGTTCTACGCTTGTAGTTTTCCTATTTTGCTTGCCTTTTTTTTTGTTACTTTTATTTTTTTCCCCTCCTTTTTTCTGTTTTCATACAAAATGAAAGTATCTAGCAAACAAATTCAAAATAAGAGTTCAAAGGATGAAACAACTAATAGATTTTGAGTCGTATGAAATAGATATATAGTCCATTATACATGACAGCATTGACGTGGTTTTTCATAGCAATGGCCTTTTTAGATTGGATGCATTCTCGTATACTGTTGGGGATTGTCTTTTCGATACATTCTAGGTTCTACTGCATTTCCAATATTCGTTGACTAAGCTGTGCAATGGATTGATAGATTATTTCTTGAGCTGTTTTAAAAATGGCAATGCTGAGGCTTTGGAGTCCTATGAATATGAAATGGAATCTGATTTTCTTCGGTAGTTGCATGGAATACATGATGTCGCTACATATTTTTCAAAGATGTGGTTGTCTGCATCTCCAGTTCTGCTTGCACATGAGAGGGGACTTTGGGGAGATACATTTTGTATATGGTGGCTATCTAATTGGCTCAATATATTAGTTGGAATATGGTCATTGACAAGAAACACAAGATATCTAGTATTCAACAAAACTGCATCTGACAATCCATATTGCATCTTGTTCCATGATGCCAATGCCGTCAGTGGTCATCATGAACCACTAATGTACAGAAAAATGTCCATATGAAATGTTGAAGGGCCTCATATTTACTTGTTTTTCATTTGCAAAGACCTTGAATTGCAATGGAAACAGATTTTGCATCGCATAGATTGCCATGGTTTACAGCTGGAAACAAATGTTGTGTCTAGCTGTGGAGATAGTCTGTTCAATGCAATTTGTTGTTTGGTGGCAGTGGAGTACGATGTGTAGTCACTGTGGCTTTACACTGTATAGTCCTTTTGTAATGAAATTATAGGCGACAACTAATAGGCTTTTAGGTGCTTGCATCAACACCTCTTCCCATGTCTCCTAGAAAATATGCCAACAGTTTGAAGTTGGCAGGAATACCTTGTGAACATGGCACTTCCATATGAAAAAGGGAATGTGGAGGGTTGAAGATTATGTTTGCAATGGATGTCTATGATATTCAGAGTAAATATCCAGGCCTGGTCGGCCTTGCCAGATGGCATTGTCCATTCCTGGTTTGTTGATTCAAATTACGATCGAACAATTGACATCCTCTCGTTGAAAATAGATACAACACATATCCATTATGAACCTTTTCTTGGACATATCGGTGGTTTAGGTTTGAATGTCCATGCCATCTAAATGACATCAAATATGCATATGTGTCGAATGCTTTTTAGTGAGAATGAGACTCCTCCCGGTTGCGATATGGCCATACAGGGCTTGAAAAAAAAAAACCATGCGTGAAATTCATCATAGTTGTGATGAGGCCATATAGGGCTTAAACAAAAAACGTAGAGTAAGTTATCACAACTTGAAAAAATTTAGGCATCAAATTTATCCTAGTTGTGATAAGGCCATACAGGCCTTAGACAAAAAGCGTAGACTAGTTTATGAGAACCTGAGTCAGAGTGAAGTTAATCCTATTTTCCATTAGCTCATCGTGCCCTTGGGAAAGAAACGTAGAGTAAGTTACCACAACTTGAAAAAGGTCATGCACGAGAGAAAAAAATACATTGTTATGCTTCCTTCTAGAGAGAAACTCACATATCACAATGTAAAGAAATTTGTTCATGCAGAACACAAAAGAAACAGGTACGGTTTCATATCCCAGAATGGTCATTCAACGGTGACATTTCATGGTCTAGAAGAAACACCATGCAATACTACCAATAAAAACTAGGAAACAGTTTCTACCCATACTTCCCTGCAAAAGAAAAATGTAAGACAGACCTACATGAAACAAATTAAAGACACTCCTTCCATTGCATGTGCAATTTGTGAACAATTGAATTTCTCAAAAAACACTAAGTCTTTCACACTTGATTTGCAAGCAGAATACCTCTGCTTGACAGTGCATGAGAAACCATTTTCCAGTGGCAAAGTTTGTCTTCCATGCAAACGGTCTCTTGAAAATGGAAAACTGCCACAGTTTGCAACCCTTGACCAAATAAGACGTAATACACCACTACCAGATGTAAGTGCACTTATGGAACTTGAGGAGAGACTTGTGTCTCTGCGAATTTCATTTTCTCAAATCAAACCTTGGGGCTATAAACTACCCCAGATGGGCTTAACAAGATCAATTATTAATGTGCCTGTTCAACTAGATGTTGTGAAAAAAGCGTTGCCACAATTCATTAGCAATACAATGACAATTGTTGTGGCTTTGAAAAGATGCTTGCGATACAAAAATGCCTATCAGGTAGGCAAAGTGCGTGTGCATGCTGTTATGAAAGCATTAAAGGAATTATTGAAACCTGTTTTGCGAATATCAAAGCCAATATCAACATCAGCAAAGACAGGTCGACTGAAGATTCAAAAACAGTTTCCGATTAAACTTGCATGTGCATATAAAATCCACATATCACAAGGACTAACACTTGATAATGTTGCATTTCAGCCTGCTGGAATTTAGATACATGGACTTGTATACACAACACTGTCCCATGTCAGAAGCATAGAGTCCTTGTATTTACTAAGTCCTCTCACAAAAGATAACTTCAAAGTGAAACAAAAAGTTGATATTGAAATGGAAGGACTGAGGACCACCGTAAAATGGAAACTTCACTAT
>JASDQU010681978.1:22849-33507 GCA_032191745.1 Picea mariana
AGGAGGGAACACCAGAGCAATTTCAACTCAAAGGCGAACCTCAAGGTTGTTGAACACCTTAGAGGAGAGATTGTGCAGAGAAGGCACAAAGAGATAAGGTCGTTGAATACCTTGGAGGAAAGTCTACACTGGAGTAAGCATAGAACAGAGTTGTTGAGCACTCTGTCAAACTCTGTCAGGAGGGAATTGAGTGGGTGCAAGTGTGCACAAAAGGAATTATATTTCGAGTCTAAGGAGAGGATTGTCAGAGGAGGAAACTCACAGAGTTACTGAATACTCTGGAAATCTTTGCAAGTGTGCATTGAGTAGAAGTTTCCAAGGCGGCACAGATACCCTATCGGGGAACAAAAGGAGACATAGACCTTTGAGGTCCGAGCAGTTGAAGCTCAAGGTGAACAGAGTTGTTGAACACTCTGGAGGAAGACCTGTGTAGGGAGTGCACCAGGCCAATACTTAGACAAGTATTGAAAGAATCTCTCTGAAGGCTTAGTTAGGCGCAAGGAGTGTGCGAGAACTTTAATTCGAAGTTCTGGGAGAAAGGTTGCCTAGAGAGTACACCACAAGGTTAAGACTCGGAGGAGAGTCAAGTGCAAGTCTGCACAGAAATCGTAAGAAGTGAATCAGAAGAAGACTTATTCCAAGTCCCAAATCTCAGGAGGAAAATCACTGTCGAGACCTAGCAATCAGGTTCACAGGAGGAATATCAAAGGTCGCAACCTTGATACTTAAATGTTTTTTCCCAATTTCGGGAGGAAGCCAAAGCTTAAGTGGAGGAGTTACAGCAGCTGACAAATCAGCTGCAGGAGTAGAGATCTGGATCATCAAACTCGAGTCCTGACATCGATAGGAGAACGGGGTAGTGGAGTCCCGAAGTCTCGAAGCCAAGTGGGATTGTTCATCGCCTGGAGGGACAGGTAGCAAGAGATCTGGAAGTCCAAAGAAATCACTCTCCAGGGTTTTTTCAATTGAGTGGAGTGCAAGGTCGTCGAAGCTTCGAAGCCTAGAGTGGATCCTGAATGTTGATTATCAGGAGACAGGTGGCAAAAGATCAGAGAGTCTGGGAGATAGAGATCTAGAATATTTGCGAGGAGCAAAGTGAAATCTTCGCGAAGTCGTGGAGACCAAAGTAGATCTTGACTGTTAGATATAGGAGGACACATGGAGGATATCCACGTATTTCAGAGGAAAGGTTCTCCGAAAGAAAGAGGAGAGCGGTGTGGAAGGAGCTCTCAAAGGCCGGAGTCCGAAGAAGATCATAGCCATTGATCATGGGAGAGACGTGGACCGTGGATCAGGTCCTGAGTAAATTCGTCGATTCAGAGATCGGGAAAAGGGGAGAAAGTTGCTCACAAAAAGTTTTGAAGCACGGAGTCGCGGAGAGGACTAGCCCGAGGTCGTAGCTCGAGGTCATGTGAAGAAGAACAAGGGATTAGCAGGAGGTTGCAGGTCTCACAAGACCTGTGCCTGGGAGAAAAAGGGGCTTGTGTTAAATTGAAATAGAGCTAGCAGGGTCCCGAAGAGTCAATCCGACTCAAATATTTGAATATCCTTGACTGGGAGGTCGAGCATCCCCCATGAGGGGAGGGGGGGGTCTATGACAAGTGGTATCGAAGCCTAGATTTTGTCTGCAAATCGTAGGCAAAGGCAATAAGGTGATGCTCTATAAAGACTATTGCAAGGTTTGCAACATATGGTAGACAACCAGGTGGTATGACGGTGAAGCAAGAAAATATGGCCACTGAAGGCCATGAGCGTGGTCGAAGAGAATACCGCCAACAGAAAAGAAAAGCAGAAATTGACTGGGAGCTCAGTGAAATTTGAGCGGAAATAGAGAAGCTAGCATTGAAGATGTAGCATGAGGCAAAGGTCCATTGGAGGTATGAATGGCCTATGAAAAGGAAATCCAAATGGCAAGTTCAGAAGGTGTTGGCCAGAAGTCAACAACAGATGTTAAAAAGGTGGTTGAGGCATGCTGAAAACCTCAGTGATGAGGGAAAGAGATATAGCATAGATCTCGTAGATTTCCAGGTGGGCAATGGGAAAAGATCAGTTGATATCATAAAATGCCAGGAGGGCAGAGGAGAAACCTCAATTTGCTAGGTGGGAAAGGGAGAATAGATGAGCTTGGTTGATAATTCATATCAGCAAGGGGTGGTGACAGATGGAAAGGAGGCAGAAGAAAGACCTCATCCATATGAAGATTCACGTGGAGTTACAGACCATGTGAATGAAGGTGATGAGAAGTTAAATACTTCCATCATAGAGGAGGAGGATCAAAGGAGTATTTTGATCGTTGGGGGAATTCGGATATTCCTTCCAATTAGCCTAGCATAAGCCAGTGCACAAGTTGCAGGTGCAACTGAAGCCGAAGGACAACTAGTTGTGACTAACACAAAGGAGGAGAAGGAGAAGATACTAAAGTCTGCCCCAACAGAAAAAGAGGAGCACACAGTTGAGTTTCTCACTCAGTGGGAGATGGAGTTGAAGATGTTGGAGGATTGGTTGGACAATCCAGAACCAAAAGATGGCTACGAGGAGATAGCCATGTTAGAGGAAAGATAACAGCATGAGCAGCAACTGGAGGAAGCTGGACTTGGACCAACACAAGCAGAATTGGCAGAAAATAGTCTGTCAGAGGAGGTAGTTGAGCGACAGCTCAGTGAGGGGTCTGCGGAATTGGAGTCTGCAGCAGAGTGGCAAGCCGGGGTCATAGAGGATGGAGACAACATGGGGGATTAGGACGATCTACCCCTTGATCAACGAGAGGAGTTGCAGCAGAACAAACTACATAAGGAAAACCAGCCAACAGAGCAACTGGAAGAGATGATAGAGGAGATAAGGGAGTTGATGTTGAGGTCAGAAAAATAAGTTGTTAGCAAAGATAAGTTGAATAGAGGAGGACCTACACGAGTAGTGGGGCAACAGCAGCAGTAGCAAAGCAGAGGAGTAGGAGGACAACTCCAAGGGAAAGTTTGGGATCCAAGGGGATTTCAACAGCAGAGTAGAGGAGCTCATGATTTTACCAGCAGTGGAGTATGATGCAGGAGCATCGCTCCACCTCAGCACACACCAGCTATTCAACACATTGGTGTGCATTCAAGGAGGGGAGAGGTGCCAACCCTCTCATTTTTCCCTCAAGTTTTAAATTTTAAAATGTAATTAATAAAAATGAATGTTGTAAGGCTTGAGTAGAGCCAAATCATGCCTTTATATAGGCTGTAGATAAGGTTGCCTTAAATGGTTGACAATAGGAGGGATCTAGATACAGCTCGGAATAGATTTTCCACTCATTATAATCTACCTCAGTAGATAGGCATTTTGATGGTGATTAGACACCACTAGTGTAACTTGGAGGGAGAGCTCGTCGAGCCCCTCTTGTATAAATCCTTGTAATATATGCCCAGTAGAGGCGGCTGAAGATCGATTGTAAATCATTGTAATCCAAGAGAAGAGTCGAGACTCAATTGCATTTCGAGCTCACATATTGCAATTGACATTCTGTTATTAATACAAAAGAACCGATTTTACTGTTTACAAATTCTTGTGTGGTGGGTGTTTGTTTATGAATGTCACTTGTGTTTATATGAATTTATGATGTCGGTGTGTACTAGTTTCCATCTACAGGGTAAGGATAGAAATTCTCTATCTACGAGTTTGTTAAACTATTATGGGTTCTTTAGGTTGTGAGAGGAGTGCACAACAGAGTATTGGAAACTCTGTAGCTAGCGCAAGGAGTGTGCATCTGAACTCTTTCAAGTCAGAGAAGAATGTGCCAGGAGGGCACACTAGAGCAATTTCAACTCAAAGGGGAACCTCAAGATTGTTGACCACCTTAGAGGAGAGATTGTGCAGAGGAGGCACAAAAAGACAAGGTTGTTGAATACCTTGGAGGAAAGTTTTCACTGGAGTAAGCGTAGAACAGAGTTGTTGAACACTTGCACCCACTCAATGCCCTCCTGGCAGAGTTCGACAAAGTGTTCAACANAGAGGAGAGATTGTGCAGAGGAGGCACAAAAAGACAAGGTTGTTGAATACCTTGGAGGAAAGTTTTCACTGGAGTAAGCGTAGAACAGAGTTGTTGAACACTTTGTCGAACTCTGCCAGGAGGGCATTGAGTGGGTGCAAGTGTGCACAAAAGGAATTCCATTCTGAGTCTGAGGAGAGGAGTGTCATAGGAGGACACTCATAGAGTTACTGAATACTCTGTAAATCTCTGCAAGTGCGCATTGAGTAGAAGTTTCCAAGGGGGCACAGATACCCTATCGGGGAACAAAAGGAGACAAGGACCTTTGAGGTCCGTGTAGTTGAAGCTCAAGGTGAACAGAGTTGTTGAACACTCTATAGGAAGACCTGTGCAGGGAGTGCACAAGGCTAATACTTAGACAAGTATTGCAAGAAGTCATTTGAAGGCTCAGTCGGGCACAATGATTGAGGGAGAACTTTAATTTAAAGTTCTGGGAGAAAGGTTGCCTAGAGGGTACACCACAAGGTTAAGACTCGGAGGAGAGTTGAGTGCAAGTCTACACAAAAAGTGCAAGGAATGAAGTAGAAGCAAACTTATTCCAAGTCCCAAAGCTCAAGAGGAAAATCATTTTCGAGACCCAGTAGTCGGGTTCGCAGGAGGAATATCAAAGGCCACAACCTTGATACTTAGACTTTTTTTCCCAATTTCGGGAGGAAGCCAAATCTTAAGTGGAGGAGGAGTTACAACAGCTGACAGATTAGCTACAGGAGGAGAGATTTGGACCGTCAGAACTGAGTCCTGACATCGACAGGAGAATGGGGTAGTGGAGTCCCGAAGTCCCGAAGCTAAGTGGGACCGTCCATCGCCCGGAGGGACAGGTGGCAAGAGATATGGAAGTCTGGAGAAATCACTCTTCGAGGGTTTTTCAATTGAGTGGAGTGTAAGGTCATTGAATCTTCGAATCTCAGAGTGGATCCTGAACGTTGATTGTCAGGAGACAGGTGGTGAAATATCGGAGAGTCTTGGAGATAGAGATTTGGAAGATTTACGAGGAGCAAAGCAAAATATTTACGAAGTCACAGACAGCGAAGTAGATCTGGACCGTTAGATCTAGGAGGACACATGGAGGAGATCCACGTATTTCAAAGGAAAGGTGCTCTGGAAGAAAGAGGAGAGCAGTACACAAGGAACTCTCAAATGTCAGAGTCTGAATTAGATCACAGTCGTTTGTCGTGGGAGAGACATGGATCGTGGATCGAGTCCCGAGTAAATTCATCAATTCGGAGATTGGGAAAAGGGGAGAAATTTTCTCGCAAAAATTTCCAAAGCATGGAGTCGCTAAGATGACTGGCCTGAGGTCGTACCTCGAGGTCATGTGAAGAAGAAAAAGGTCTTAGCAGGAGCCCACAGGTCTCACAGGACCTATCCCTAGGAGAAAAAGTGGCCTGTGTTAAATTGAATTGGGGCTAGCAGGGTCTTGAAGAGTCAATCCAACTTAGATATTTTTAAGATCCTTGACTGGGAGGTCGAGCAACCCCCAGGAGGGGGAGGGGGGGTCTGCACCAATCAACATAATCTTACATTTATTAGCATATTTCCAATATTTCAATTCACAGGTGAAGTTATTAGTAGTGTATAATGTATTGTAGAAGACAGGGGGCTCGCACGAGAGTGATATGAGCTACATGGCGTTTAGAAAAACTGAAGGGTAAAGCAATCTGATTCAGTCATATCACACAAGTTCAGGGTACGCAAACAATTATGATGCCACATTCCAAATGGCACATCGTCCATACGATGGATTGGTACCGTTATCAAACACACAATGGGAATTCACAATGGGTCGATATTGTTATCCTCGATATTAGCATCAACCGACCACTGTAAAATCCATGACACACATTTTCGATCACCACCCTAGCTATTTATACACCCCACCAACATCAGGGTAGTTGGAGGGATCATCCATGTCTTAGAAAATAGAGTTCCCATCATTTTTCCATTGAGCGGTGTCTATAGTGCTTCAACTAGTAGTTCCAGTTAATTCCAGAATTCTAGTTCCCCAACGAAGTCCTAATGCCATGGTTGTTTCCGATAGTCGAATGGTTACATACAGTTCTCAATCCATGCAAGAATCCCAAAGTCCTATGGTTTCCTTCTTGCATCCATTTCATATTTGAGTGCAACTACTACGAAGGGGCCCCAACCTACTATTCACTAGTGACATGCAATCGACCACCACACAGTTCCCTAAACTATGCTTCAAAGTTTCGGCAGTATTCCATCTCTCTTAGCCGGGATTTGGTGCACCTGTTGCATGGATAATCACCATTTCTCATGTTAGCAGCTCAATTCTTCGAGTTGCCCGCTCCATCGGTTGTAGTGGTATGTGTCTTCCTTCCTATACCCCTAGTTGAACAAGACAGGTGGATGATGGCAGTCGAGGCCGATGGAGCCTTCACTCAGGGCCAACTTCTCATCGGTCAACAATTAATTGGGCCAAGTTCTAGTTATAGGGCTTGGCCTAGTTCGAGCTCATATGGCTAGAGTGCACGCTAAAAAATATCTCTCACTCACCCCTCCAAAAAGAGCTCGGAAATAGAGAGTTCAATATCTCGGATTAATGAGGCCTAAAGCCATATCTCACCTTAAGGGTCGCTCGACTCATTCCAAAACTTGTGTTAGGCTGCAACTACATCCTTGACATATGATTTTCTCTTACTAAAACCTGGCTGCAGCCACAACTTAGTTTGATGCTTAGGTCATAATTCAAGCACGGTTGTTGCCACAACCATAGTTCAATGATTTTCTCTTACTTAAGTCGTTCATAGATATACGAGTCAGTCTGTTTCAGTGAAGTCTCAATTCATCCTAGATTCACACCATGAATAACACCATTGGATCGAGGATGATCAAAGTAATAGTGTTTGGGGCATGTTGGCATCCAAGGTTTTGGGTAATTTGTGTGTGCACATATCTTATCTTACGCTCACATATTAACAGTTGTGCAACAAAAGGAAGCAGGTGTGTGTGCCAACCAAGTTTTGTACTACATGCGGAAGATCAGAAATATATCGCATGCAAGCCAAATCAAAATAATATCTTCATGAATCTCACTGATAATGAATGAAGATAGCATGAGATATCCCGGGGTAGATGATGAATGAGATGGCAAGTTCGTTAATATTTCCACTCTCCAAGGAGGTTATGTGGGTTGCATGCAGATAGAAGAAGTGTGCGGAAATGGTGATCACTCAAGAGAGTGGAGTAGAAAAGAAAGAGGCAGAGTGCCAGAGAAAAGTGGCAGAGGTGTGTATGATTTTGGGAGCAATCCAGTTTTGGAGAAAATAGTCAGTCTGAGTTTTGTAACAGTCTAGTCTGAGTTTTGTATGGAGCTAGTCTGAGTTTTGTAATAGTTATGTTTAATTTTGGAAAAATTCATGATTAGAGTCTATATTGCAGACAACCAATACTAGAGAGCATGAGCAGAGAGAGCATGGTTCACTATAATGCAATTTTCTGTAGAAAGAATCATAGTGCCTAAACCTCGATTTCCTGTGTAATATGAAGTTGGTTTTGTATGCATTTTGAGGAATAATGGAGATAATATAAAGTTGCATTTCTCTACGTTAATGAATATGTATGTTCTGAGTGAAATGGATGGTGGTGTTATTACTTTATGTTGTTACTTTGTTAATGGATTACGATTGAATGAATGAATTATAGCTCGAGTGGCTTCCTCGTCTGCTTTATCCCTTCATATCGGACACAAGACCAGATGGTCTCTGTGATTCTTTGGCATCTTGGGTGAGACCTTCTTTGGTCCTCGACTAAAGATTGATATGGCGATGCCTTGGGGTTTTCTTGGTCAACTATGGTTGAATCATGGGTCATCAACCCCCTAGTGTTAGGAAGGATGCATGTAAGCGATCCGACAACAATTGTCCACTTAATGGAGCAAAGAATAACATACATAATGATAACTATTACATAGGCACACCTTTATCAGTGTAACTAAACCCAACTATATATTTTATGCTACATCTCTTAACTAACACCGTCTACATTATCTAAGTGCTACAACATGACTTCTCAAGAATGTAAATCGTACCTCTAAGAATTCATTTCAAAAGAAAGTACAATTTCACATACACCCTTATTATTTTCATGCAACCTAAAAAGTTGATGATACATCTCATTAAATGCATGCATAATTTCATGAATTCAAACTTGACTCCATATAATTTTCAATGCCAATTAGAAAGACTTATATGAATGAAAGTTGCACAAAAAACTAACTAAGGGTGAGCAATTTTCCACCCAACCATAGGCACAGATGCACTCTATCTTTCTACATTTGGCCTCCCCCTAACCAGATCATGGCACTATAGGGGAAAATTTGGGTGATTCTCAACAAATATGGACACTTAACAACTTCTCATCGATTAACCTTCAACATGGCACGCCTTTTCTTCATTGAGTATAAAGCTTCCATCATTTGCAAGAGTCCTTTTCTCACTTGCACAACACATGAGTGATCCCCTTCACTGCTACATAGCTCCCTTAGTGGCTCATCTTCCTTGTGCTCATCCCATGCATCCATCTAAGATCCAAATTGTATCCCGTGTTCAATAAAAATTTTGGCATTTTTGACTGGCTTTCTTACTGGAAATGACTCTACCCACACCTCATTCCTCTTCCCTGCTCATTCTGCATGCCATCAAATTGTTTCTTAGATTGTTTGCATTCTCTATTCATTCCCATTACCACCCTATGTCATTCATACTCATGCACATGCACGGGTTCGCTCATCTCAACCCCTTGCCACCCACACATGTGAGTCTTTTTCCCAATTTATGAATTTCCCCTCCATCCATGCACTCGCTTTTCAATCTTTGGAAACAATTTCCAATGGAGAAGTGTCTAGAGGGTGATTTGACCACACCTTTCATGAATCCCATACTTAAAGTACTCATCCCATTCCTCTAATAATTGTGTAAGGTGGTCCTTCCACCAACTTCATTCAATGATTTGCTTGTCAATTCAATGACGGAAATGGAGGATAATTAAAAATCAATTTGGAATCACAAAATATTTTGGTAAGGATGGCTAGGAATCATTATACATGTTGAACCCCTTCTTGGCCCACTCATTATTCCCTACTCATGGTATCATGGTCCCTATAGCCACTCGTGCCTCAATCAACTGCTGGCATTTTTTATTAGATGGAGGATATAATGCTTACAATATAATCATGTCTAGATCATCACAATATCGTAAATAAGTATTCATGGCGAGATTAAAACAATAATTAACATAATTAACTACATATTTAATCAGGGGATTAAAATGGGTATGTTACACCCCCTACCCCTTGGAATAACATTGTTCTCAGTGTCCTATTTATTGCATCAATACACCATCCCTGGTGCTCTCATTTACTACAACAACATTTGCAATATCCTTCACTCTCTAGATGCACCAACATCACCATCCTCTTCACAACCTTGTCCACCGCTAGAGTTATGGCATACCATCATATGCCTACAACAATAATCAAACCATCATGCATATCAAAATATCCTCCATGCATAAGCATTACATTAATGTTCATAACTCAGGATAGAGTATACATTTAACACAATACTTATTTGTATGATCATGGCTCGACATCCACATGGCTACCACAGATAGAACTCAGCTCATTTTTTTCTCGGACATACCCAGTGCGCTCATGATCTCAACTAGGATGTTATCAATTCAAGTCTCCTCTTCCTTGCAATCACTCACCCTCTAGGCTCATACATCCCCTTCTCTATTACATGGTCCCTCAGATGATTCATTGTTTATTGAGGATTCCTTGCAATGGAAGAGTATTGAGACTTACATAGTCTTACAGCCAAGGCATCCTCAATATTTCTCCAACATAGCCTACCTCATCGCAAAGGAGATCATGGCATACCATAGGGTTCCCATGTACTAAAAATGGCCTCTTCTCTTCACTTTCCATCTCAATAGCCATCATCTATCCTTCCCAAACAAATCCACCATCTCACCTATATGAAGTACATACGATTACTGTGAGATTTCATCATACAAATTTAACCATGATCCTTTTTAAATATATTTTCTATGGTGAACCAAGCCAGTTGACCAGGTAAATATCCAATGTAGGTAGGACAATAGATTATAATCCATAAAGGATAATATATTAAATAATATATATGAATATGAGATTATGAGATACAATAAGAATGAGGGCCTTATATACCCACAGAGGGGTGCCCTTCCATGAAGAGACGTGACCTTTCATTGGGAAGGTGTCTCTTCATTAATTATTTATTAACTATTATAATGTATTTATATTTATCATTATATATTGTGTTCATAACATTGCCTTCCCCTTAAAAATGCTTTGTCCTCAAAGCATACTTATGGAAGACTTATCTCTTGTTCTGGCTTGTAATATCGTCTCCTTATTCTTTATTCATGAATTAGTGATCACTGAGGACTTGAAACGATAGGATCTTCTAAGCGCTACATAGAACTGTCAAATTGTAAGGGAGTCTGCCCACCTTAAATCGATCTTCTGTACAATGGGGCTTTTATGGGGTTCTTGTAGACAATTTGATGTATTTTGACTCCCATGATAACTTCTACCTTGAGCATCATTTATAATGGAGGTAATAATTTT
>JASDQU010681979.1:30760-46454 GCA_032191745.1 Picea mariana
CTATGCAAGTCTCACATATAGTATGCACAAAGCATTCACAACTATTCGCACTTAGAAACCTTCACAGGTTCTTTCACAAAGCTGATCATAACTGCTTCTTACATCACTTAGCTACTTATTTATATATTACAAAAGGGCATAAACACGGGTGAACCCATGGGCCAACATCCCATACCTGTTACATAAACTCTAAAATCCCCCAAAATCCCGCAAAAAGGGTGAGATCCTACGATCTCTGCTTCACCTGGGTGTTCTGTCTTCGACCAGCCTGTCGAAGTCCCAAAAATGGTCAAACACGACCAACGTTTCCAAAAAACTTGGTTGAGGGCCAACATGCCTTATGTATTCTAGTGCAAAAATCCTCACAGGGAGGTATTTTGGTAGTTTGTAAGGTGGAAACTCACACCCATACACTCTTATCTCTGTGTGGTTTTGGTATAATTACCAATCCTCTATCTTGGATAAATCAGAAAGGTAAAGGATTCTCTAAATTTTTTCATTGATCCTTGGCTTTGTGCTGCTGTTCAACATGCAAACCACTGGGTGATAGAATTGGTCTATGAAGTCCTTGAAACTGTACTCTGCTGAATTTTTCCTCACTAATGAGGTCCATGAGGTCACTGACTGGGGGTTTCCTTCCTGGTTCAAATTATGAAATGCACATGGAAACCTGTCTGACTAAAAAAAGAAGAACATATAAACCAAGAATGAGGAATATCTGAACATTCCTTCAGTTGGAAACCTGAAAAGCTAATCATGAATGTTATTAGCCAAAAATTGACTGAAATTAAATTTAATTGTGGCTCTTTCTTCTGTGGAAAAGATAGATAGAAATCATAAAATAGGCTCATCTACACATTCATCTGAGAATTAACCTAACATGTAACAAAGAATGGAATTTATCTAGTTGGCCTTGACAGCGAATATGGAGGATGAATAAGGGGTATTTTTCTTGGGCAAGTGGGCGTCTTCTGGTAGAAAAATCTCAAAAATATGGGCTCTTTGGGGAAAGGTGAGATTCTGGTATAGGTCATTTAGGGATTCAATAGAAAATGGGATGGCTTCATCATTTCTAGGGATTTGCAACATCTGATCAATGGATTCAGGGGAAATTGTGAATAAGGTTTCACCAGAGGCGGAAACAATGGCCCTTTGGCCGAGCGAATAACGAGCTTGGAATTTGAGGGAGAATTCAGGGAAAAGGTGGGTGTGAGGGAACATATACAGAGGTAAATTGGACTCCCAGAGTCCAATTTCATCGCTCTGATCCAAAAATATGTCTTTTAGCCAAGGGTGCAATTCGAAGAAATCGAATTTGCACCTCGACTCTGTGATTTTATAATCCTTATCCCCTAGAGGGATGTGATCTAGGTCTACAAGGGGGGGAAGGATCAGGTTCTTGGACGTATCAACAGTTTTGGCCTTGGGGGCCATGATTTACAGAGCTTTAAGGTAGAGTAATGGTGGAACTATGATTACCTGGGAAAAATGCACCTGTTGACGGTGGAGGTTGCGGAAGTTGGCTTGACAACTTGTTTTGGCACGGTGTCCACAGTGTCTATATCAAGAAACGACATTACATGGTGATGAAATTATGTTTTACAACATGTTGGAGGTGACCGTTATGGCGCGGGGTGATGACAGGGTGTTTAACGGTCACGGGGAGCAATTTGATTGGGCAACGAGTATGTAGGATGGGACATATGGTAGGTGGAAGTAGGGTATGGTGGAAGAGTGAGGTGAGCGGTATTGGGTAGTGGTTTGGGGGGGATTTTGGAGGGGGGGTCCGAAATGTTGTGAGAGCGCCACATTAGGTGGGACCGACGCTAGGGGAAACCACTTTTCGGACCCTCCCCACCGTTAAAGGAAGAAAGGTCGGGGTGGTCCGAAATGTGTCGAGGACCGTTGATCTGCGTGATGATGAATGCCACCGCTGACAACTTGTGCGGGAATTACCCACTACACGACAAAAGGTCTTTTCCACTAATAATTTAGGATAAAAAACATGCGATGGGTAGCGCTAAGCTCAATTTTTCCCTTTTTACACCATGGTCTTATTTTCCTAAGGCTACAATAATCAAATTTAATCAATCAAGGGGTATTGTGACATCCCTTCTCAACTTTTATTGAAAACAAAATCACTAACCTATCTCCTAACCTCGTCATTTAACATATTAATCCAGCTTAGACTGTTGGATTAATTATTACTCTAACCTAACTAATTTGGCCAAGATTAAACAATTTGACCAAACTTATTCTCTAACCTATCAACATAAATTCAACAAGTTTGATCATGATTATACAGTATGATTCAAACTAAATTTATTTTTGATGGAGTTTTATATTTTCCCTTTATTCATTTTTTATACCCTCTTTTCGTTTTTTCTATTTTTATCATTTTCTTTTCTTTTCCTTTCCTTTTCTTTTTTTATTTTTGTAAATCATTTGCAGAATAAATATTATTTACAATGAAATATGACTAGAGGAAGAAATTTCAATCAACAGGTGATACTATGAAATATAGGGTAATAACAGACGTTGATCCTTTTCAATATGTTTTAACTCGACCAATAATTGGTGGGAAGTACGACAAGTGGATTGTCGTACTTTAGGAGTTTGTTTTGGATTTTTCTTCTACCAAATCCAATAAATATTTAGTCTTTGTTGAACTTATGTCAGAGTTTCCAGTAGAGAATGAGGATAACATAGTTATTGACTCGTTTCTAGACGATCATATATTCCTCATCTCTTCGTCCGATCCTTGGTATGGAGATATTATCATATTTATCCAGACTCTAAAGTTTCCTTCACATTTTTCGCGAGTCGAGCGATGATAGATTCACCATTTGGCGAAGAATTACCTCATTATTGGCGACACTTTGTATCGTTGAGGGGTAGATTCAATTCTTCGTTGCTGCCTCACCTAAGAAGAAGGGGAGTTGGTTTTGAATTATTGCCATAGTGGAGCATGTAGCAGTCATCTGTCTAGGTTGGAAACAACCCAAAAGATTTTGCGTGTGAGATAATTTTGGCCAACGATCTTTAAGGATTGTGTTGAAGCGGTCAAGAAATGTCACCCTTTCCAAATCTTTTCTAAAAAGATGTGTGCACATCTTGCTCGTATGTTTCCAGTTTTTACCATCAACCCCTTCACCAAGTGGGGGTTTATTTTATGACATGCCACCTAGTTTCAACTAAGGGGTATCGGTATATCATAGTGGTCGTTGAATATTTTATGAAGTGGGTAGAGGCCATGCCGACATTTTTTAATGATGGTGAAACCACAAAACTCTTCATGTCTAACTAGGTTATATCTAGGTTCAACATTCCAAAAGATATTTTCACTAACCATGGAAGTTACTTTCAGAACCACATGATGTTAGAGTTAGCATCAAAACTGGATTTTATGCGGGAGAATTCGTCTCCTTACTATCCTTAGGGAAATGGTCGGGTTGAAGCTGTTAATAAATCCCTGAAAATCATTTTGAAAAGAACTGTCAACGCGAGCAAATCAAATTGGAAACTAATGTTATATCCAACATTGTGGGCCTACTGAACCTCAGTAAAAAATGCAATAGGCTTCTCGCCTTTTCAACTCGTTCACATAGTAGAAGTAGTTTTTCTTATTGAATGTGAGATACATTCACTTAAGATTGCTATCGAGCTCCTTCTAGAAACAATTGAACTTGAAGAACACCTTGTTTACTGAGAACATCTTGATGAACAACATTGAGATGCGGCTATAGCAAATGAGGCACATAATAAGCATGTATAGACTAACTATGATAAATCCATTCATCTGAGCATTTTCTCTAAAGGGACTTGGTTTTAATTTATGAATAGGACAAGGATCCCTTAGGGGCAGGTAAGTTCAACCTTATGTGGCATGATCCATATGTTGTGCAAAATCTGTTGAAGAAAGGAGCCTATGAGTTGGCATATTACGAGGGAAATGTGTTTCCGAAGCCCAGAAATGGGATCTACCTTAAAAAGTACTATTCTTGATTTTTGTCGCTCAAGTGCAGGTTCTTTTGTAATTATTGTCTATTGCTTGTATATAACTTTGTTTAGATTTCCCTTTTGTTTTTCCTACGTTATTGATCGTTGTGCTTCTATTGTGTGGTAGATTCCATAGGAGTCATCGATCTATATTGGGTTTTGCAAATGGCGCTAGCCACCACACTTAGAATCTTTCTTCCGCTTCCTGGGTGATTTATTCACCCACAAACCAACTAGTTTCCTCTAGAGGTGTTTGTCTTAGAGAAAATACCAATAATGTAGCCAAGAACAATGTTGTTATTGAGCTTTTGCGAGATGCTATGTCACACAGTATTTAATGCCTTCAGGTTTATTTGGATTCTTAGTTGGTAATGTCACAATTGAATGGTCTATATCGTATATGTTATCATGTGTTACTCCATCGCTTCCTTAGGGTACATCTTCTGGAATGATCATTTGCTTACATTAATTATGTACATGTTCCTAGATAGTATAATCTAGTAACTGATGCATATGCTAACTATATTCTAGATTGGAATTTGTCTCATCAATAACACAAGTACACACCATTTAAAACATGTAAATATCCATAATTTGCAAGTCAATTATAATAACGTAGGGCCAAAAATGTATGTATATATAAAAAAAATAAGGAGGTCCATAGTACAAAAGTTGGGCTTCTAGCCCC
Organism: Picea mariana; assembly: GCA_032191745.1. Lineage (NCBI taxonomy): Eukaryota > Viridiplantae > Streptophyta > Pinopsida > Pinales > Pinaceae > Picea > Picea mariana. The sequence continues at coordinate 35,448 of JASDQU010681979.1, forward strand.
AAATTTTAATAGATACAAAAGTGTGCCCTTGGCACATAAAAGGTCTAGCCTCAAGGCCTATGCGCTCTATCATAACAAAGTACAACATTTTCCAAAATCCCTAAAAGGTGAACCAATGTATGAGGTACACCAACTACATGACGCTGCATCCCCACTGGTAAATCACTTATGACTTCCATAGGGGAGAAACATGTCAAGGCCTCCATGTTCCTTTCCACGTTCCAAAGTGTCCTGACTGCCTCATCACTAGTTGGAGTGTCACATATTTCCCGAATCCTGTGCCGTGGGAATCCAACAGGTCTCACAGGTCCTATATCTGCACATCCAAAGGGCACATGTGTTGTTTTCTTCTTTTTATATATAGCTTATTTAAAAAAAATTTAAATAACTACAAATTAAATAGTTTACCTATCTCCCCAAGCTATGCGTTATGAGGTATGACCATTTCTGGGTCATGGGAGAAGTCAATCCCAACATATGGATAACCTTCAATGGTGGGTATCTGTCATGCCCACCAATCAAAGAAGTCATCACTAAAGGGGTTGAATACTGCTCCCCCTACTAAGTGCGTCAACAAATTTGTGAATTGGATCAAGGATGGCCATGTTCATTGGTGTTCTCTCACCCATTTCCTTGGGCTTATGCCCAATACTCTCTCAAAGAAGAAGGCACAAATAATACTCTTGAACCTGAAATTTTTGTTCTTCCTCAGCTTGGAATCTGTCAACTATGTTTTCATGCAGTTGAGCGTAGTAGTGCTCCAATAAAACACCGTTAGTCTCAAACACTCAATGGAATATTGCATCTAAAATCGTGATACCTGGTGTAAGTGTAATGTCCCCTCTTTGGTTCCCACTTTGGGACATCATTATATTATAGAATGTTATGATGACCAGAGTAGCCAGATGTGTTGATTTTTCATAAGCTAGGTTAAGCTTGAAGTTTATTTCATTTTAGAATTTCACTTAACCATAAACAATAATGTTGCAACAACCAAGATCACAAGAAGAAGCACCATGCACAAGAACACAAGAAGTACCCTAGGAAACCCTTCTCAACAAGGGAAGAAAACCCAACCAAATCCTTTGCTATATTCTTCAAGAGAAAGACCTCCACCAAGATAAACCCTAGCACACAAGAGGGTGCTTCAAACCCTAGAAATATAACACCCAAGAGAGGTGCGTACCTTTTACAAAAGAAGTGTACTTGATGAAATTTCCAAACTCACAAGAAAGATATAATTCCACAATGAGGAATTTCCCTTTACTTATATTAGACTTATCCTATCAACCGAAGTGTCTATTGGATCAACAGGGCCGACCTCACTAAGTCATATTATAATTATAATAATAAAAATAATTATAATAATTAATATTAACCATATTAATTATCTTTTAAATTTATTATTAATCACATTAAGGTGGGGCCGACCTGTACCCTTTACATAAAAATTAGGGTTACAGGCAAGTGTGACTCTTGAACAACATATAGCAAAGGATCTGATACACCCACTAGTGCTCATCCACTAGGGGCACATCCATAGGGATGTCATAGCTCTGGCTCACTGCATTGCATAGAAGAACCAGATCTACACACGTTCACCTGTTCTCATCCACAGGCACGTCCACTCTACATATCTTCTTTCCCAATGCCTCAAAAAGGAGAATCATTTGGAGTTTTCTTGTCAAATCTGCTACTCAGAGGAGTCTAACACATCATCTTCATTTCTATTCACAAGACGATGCAACTAACACTTTGGGATTTCACACGTTCAAATTTTTCTCAGCCACATGCACATCCAACTCATCAAATCTCTTTTCCCACTGGATAATCATCTGGAGTTCTTCTCACTCTATGAAAGGAGGAGGTCATCTCTACATTCCTAGCTCTGTCTCAGGCAGGAACCATGTACCCTTCTTAGGGGCTTTCTCTCAGGTTTGTAAGCTGAGAGAAATAATTCACATAGCTGCAATGATTCACACCTCATAGGTTTGTAAGCTAGATAATGTCTCACATAGCTGCATTAATCAACACTCCCTCTCAACTAAGGAGGCATTCTTTATTTTTCCAAGTCTCACACAGATGTATTTTTCATTCTTGGTTGGAGTTATCGACACTCCCTCTCAACTAGGGATCCATTCTTCATGAAGTTAATTTGGTGAAGATATCTGCAATCTTCTCATGTGTAGGAAGGTATTGCATGTGTACGATTTTCCTCTGCATCATATCTATGATATAAGGATATTTCATCTCATAGTATTTCTATCCATTAGGAAACATTGGTTTCTCAAGGAGCTTTACTCACGGCTCTTGATTATCATCACAGGATCCATCTCATGATCAAGTGAATCTGTCAGAATCTTGTGAAGCCACATTAATTCACACACTCGATGCTATATACTTTGCTTCTGTGGTACTCAAGGCTACATAGTTTTGTTTCCTGCTGCATTAGGAACCCATGGAAAACTTCACGATAGAACATCAGTCAGATGTGATTTTTCAGTTCACTGTACTTTCTGCTCAATCTGAATTGACATATCCTGCAAACTCAAGTTCATACTGGAGGCATATCTCAGGCCATATCCAACTGTGCCTCGTATATATCTCAATACATGTTTTGTTGTTGTCTAGTGAGTTTGTCTCGGTTGACTCATGAAATGACTAGGCACATTCGCTGCATGGCATGAATCAAGTATGGTATTAACCAGATACATTAGTGATCCAATCAGTTGTGGATCAATCTCGTCTGAATCATCATCAATCTACTTCTTTAAATCCATCACAATGCATTTTTCATTCTGTCATATTGAACTTCTTTAATATTTTCACTGTATATTTTCCTTGACTCAGGAAAATCTCATTTGTCCTCTATCATACATCTTGTCCCAAGAAGTTGTGCATCATACTCAGATTCTTCATCTAGAATTTAGAAGTCAAGGACTACTTCTATCCAACAACAAGGCTTTTTGAATAAGTCATCAAAATCAAGCTCTCATCACCACACTGTAATGATATAGGTTTGGATCAACAATACTCTTGCTGAAATCCAAAATCATCAAGAATCTATCTATCTGATATAGTTTCCAACTCATGGATGATAGTACGGATGGAAGTGTATTAGGTTCACTGGATCATGTGTCTCATTATAGACAACTCCCTCTGTTTGTGAGAAACCTCTGGCTATAGATCTCATTTTGTATTTCTTGACACTTCATCAACTGCATGCTTGATCATATAGATCCACTTAGAAGTTACCACAGACTTCCCTTTATGGTCCCTGAATAATATCTTATGCATCATTCTTTAAGATATATTGGCATTCTTCTGTTATGGCATCTTGCCATACTGGTTCTCTTGTTGCTTCTCTAAGACAAGGAGCCTCAACATCAATGAAGTGGCTCATGACTGAAGGATAGATCGAAAATCTCTTTTGCTTTCTTGGAATGTGCCTTGAGAGGCTTGTATGTTTCTCTGCCTCTTGCAGAGTGAGTCTAGGTCGGAATTTTATGCCCTACTGCAATATCTCTGAACATATCAACTTGAGAAACTGGATAACCTGGAGTAATGTCTGTGTCCCTCTAAATTGCTGAAGGGGGAGGAAGTATTTTGTCACTATCAATATCCATCTGAAATTCTCTAGGTCTTTGAAAAATTGTTTCTTCTTCAAGGACAACGTCTCTGCTTGTCTCAATCTGTCTCTGACTAGGAATATATTTTAAGATTCACTGTATCCTTTCTTCCTAAAGGATCTAGCTTGGACTTCTTCTCTTTGGGTACATGAAAATACATTGGGCACCCAAATAATCCAAAGTGTTCAATCTCATGCTTCATTCCAGTGAAGACTTTTTCGGAGTTATGTTTTTCAAAGTCTGGTGAAGACTCTTGTTCTGCACATATACTGTGTCATGCATGCTTCTTCCCATGGAATCCTAGAAGGATTCTGATCATGCTTTGTAGAATTGGTTGTCTCAATGATGGTTCTATTCTTCTTCTTTCTCAAATGGTTTTGACTCCTTCTGAGTCAAGTGACTCCCTTTGAAGGATAAGCATATTCTTTTCTTGTTAACCTATTTGGAAAAATAAAACAAAAAGAACCAACACAAGAATATCTCCTAAAGGAGAATAATGAGTACATCTCTAGAATCAAAACAATTTAAGAAATATTGCCACAACTACAACACCTACTTGTAATGTAGAAATATAGGTTAGAGGAATGACAATTAGAACAATCAAACCTAGAGTCTTTACTTTGAGTGTGTTGTCTCTCTGAATTCATTGAGATCCCTCTGGATCCATGACTTCAGCAAAGGTTCCTTACTCCTGCAATTTCACTCATGAAAATGATACAAATAATATATACAAGTGCACACATGAGGATTGTAAGGTCTCTTCCAACAGAGCCTTATAAAACATAAATTTAATTAGAGAAGTGCTACCCTAACATCTTTACAATTCCTTAGTTAGCATATAACAATTCATAACCAACATATAACCATTCAACATAATTAAAATTTATGAGCAGATCATAATAAATTACATAACACAATAGGATAACGAAAATACATACCTCTAACTGATGCTACTGCTGTCCTCCAACTCTGTGTGATACTCTTCCCAAAACCATCTAACCTCCCAGCCAGCTAGGAACATAGCCTATCCAGCTCACTAGCTCTAGGATTCCGTAAGGATTCCTGGCCCCCGAGCCCAAAACTCCCAGCATCAGGTGCCCCCTGTCTCAGTTCTACAACAAGCTTCTCCAACCTAAAACCAGTAATACAGTCTTCCAATCTCCCAAAAATAAAAATGCCCAATACAATCTCCAATATGAAAAATAATTCTGTCTCCCCCCGCAAAGTCCAAAAGTCCCCCTCTTGAATGTTTTTCCCCCCTCTTATCCTCCTTTCCCCCTCTCCCATTCACCGCCTTCTCCCTTTCATTAAGACTCACCCACCTTATCCCTCCATTCAATGCCAACCACCTTATCCCCTTTCTCTTAAATGGTTCCCTCATTCGATACGTTAAGTTTTCATTTAATAAATTAAAATTTATTAAACTCAAATTCATTAACCAAATATTTAATTAATCAATTAATTAATTAATTAACTAATATACATTAAACAATTATTAAATCAGGACAATTAATTAATTAACTAATATACATTAAACAATTATTAATTCAGGACAATTAAGAAATTTCTTAGGGTTGTTACATACACCCACCCTTTAGGAAACTTCGTCCCGAAGTTAAAGTATTTTAAGATACAAGGAAAAAGACACAGGTTTCACACATTCATATCCAATAACCAACATTATCAGTAAGTAAGCCAAGAAAATCCATACATACTAGTGTACATGTACAATAAATGCATGTGTAGCTAGTACATACAAGTCTCGTGCATGTACTAATAATAATAATTATCACCCTTATAGTAATTTATGTATGCATCCAATCCAATCAATAAGACTATTCATTTTATAAAAGATAATAAACCAATGAAATGCTCGTGAATTCACTTAATTACAATAATCTAGCTTAACAATTTTATTTAGACAATTGTAGTTTAGTTAAATAATTATGAATATACATATATACACATTTTCTTTTCAAAAGGAAAAACAATAAATTCCACCATAAGGCAAATCTCCATATACTCTCAACTATTTCTACTCATCCTTCCTCCCTAACTTACTTCCATCTTCCATCCTATCCTTCCTCTACTGGACTATCTTGGAGCGTCAACTATATTGACCTAACTCCAAATAGAACCCGTAAGCGGAAGTGTCACTATCTTGACCAAGCTTCCCCAACATGCAACTGACCGTCATCATCACACGTCTAGGGGAGCGTGAGCTAACACCGTCCTCCCATGACTAGGTTTCAGATGATACACGGTGGGAAATGCCTCCACCCCTCCTAATAGGACTAGGGTCCACACCCTTCAATGGAATATACAGTGGCACCGTGTTGCTGGAAGTTTTGTGACCGTTTATTAGGTTTTAGGCAGTCTCACCACCTGAAATCCTGCACTAGTCCACATATCATAGAATTTCATTCAAACCAATATAATTTCACATACAAATATTTATACCATATTGTTTCTCGGTCGGTGATCATGACATCCACTTTTATTACCATTATCCCTTGGCTATTTCATAGCCCAATGACCTGCAGATTAGTCTATAACACAAACTCATACATATCTATGCATTATCATCATGTAATTGCATACAACCGTAATTTCAATTCGGTATCCATGTACCAACAACTTTAACATCAAAGTTTTCAAGTTAGAAATAGATCTCATAATACCCCATAATTCAATTAACGTTACCCGTTCATAGAATTATCATTTACATAATAGATTACATCATATCCAACATCATTCAAATAACATTTAAACCTTCATAAGATTCTCATTCACATAGTATATCACATCATATCCATCATCATCAATAACATTTAAACATTTATAGATTTTACATTCACATAGTAGATCACATCATATCCATAATCATCATTAACATTTAAACATTCATAAAATTTACATTGTCACAAAATATCGCATCATATCCATCATTATTCAAATACATTTAAACATTCATAAGGTTCATACATCTTAAAAGTTCAAGTGTATCATTTAATAGTTTCACTGTGAATAGAAAATAAAGGTGTTTAGGCCTAGGTAATCCTAGCTGTCTAATTCAAAAGGTGGTGTTACATACACCCAACCTTCGAGAACATATTCTTGAGGTGGTCAAAAAGTGAGGGATAATCTCATCGTAATGTCTCGGCATCCTCCCAAGTAGCAGATCCTGGACTAAACTTGTCCCACTGGACCTTAACTTGGTCTACCAGACGATTCCTAAGTTGTCGGACTCTACGGTCCAATATGCGTAACGATTCTGCCGTGAGGGTTCCTGCATCCAATACTTGCAATTCCTTCCAATTTAGTTTATGTGATTCATCAACAACATAATGACGTAGAACATATACATGAAAAACATTATGAGATTTATGCAAGTGGGGTGGCAGTACAAGATGATAGGCAATGGGTCCAATTTTCTCTTGGATTTTGAACGGTCCTATAAATCGAGGTGACAACTTTTTTCCCTTCCCAAACTGAATGGTACTCTTATTAGGCCTGATATGAATGAAAACCTGATCTCCCACTTTATAACTTCGGTCAGTCCTGTGTGCATCTGCATAACGTTTTTGTCTATCCTGTGCTTCCTTTAGTCTCTGCCTAATCTGAATCATCTGTTCCTCCATCTCTTGAATCAACTCTAGCCCAACTGTTACTCGGTCTTCTAACCTCTCCCAACTCAATGTCGTTCTGCATGGACTTCCATACAGAGCTTCGTAGGGTGGCATTCTGATGGAGCTATGAAAACTGTTATTGTAGGCAAACTCTACCAAAGGTAGGTACTTCTCCCATTGGGTTTGATTATCCATAACATATATCCTAAGCATGTATTCCATAACCTGATTTACTCTCTCAGTTTTCCCATTAGTTTCTGGATGATAAGCTGTGCTTAAGTTCAACTGAGTCCCCAACGCTGACTGCAAACTTGTCCAAAACCTAGAAGTGAATATGGAGTCCCTACCTGAAATGATCTTCTTAGGTATCCCATGCAAACAGATGACCTCACTTATAAACACGCGTGCCATATTAGTGACATCATAAGTGTCTCTAATCGGAATAAAATGAGCACTCTTGGTCAACTTATCAACTATCACAAGGATGGCATTGTGTCTATGAGATGTGAGCGACAACCCCACAACAAAATCCATAGAAATGACTTCCCACTTGGTCATAGGAACATCATGTGGTTGTAGGAGACCTGCCGGGTGATGGTGGTCAACTTTCACTTGTTGACACTCTAGGCACTTAGCGACGAAATGGACTACATCGCGCTTCATGCCTACCCAGAAGAAAAGCTTCCTCATGTCTGCGTACATTTTCTTCACACCTAGATGCGCACAATAAAGTGATCTATGGGCTTCCTTTAGTATGATGCTTTGAATATCCCTACTTTCGGGGATGTACATCCTTCCTCGATATCTTAATAGTCTGTCTGCTTCCAGACTATATCCTTCATACTTTGGATCTAATTGCCTCCCACTCTGGAGGTTTGAAGTAACCTTTAAATACCAACTGTCTCCATGGAGTTGTGTCAACACACATTCCCTCAGATTGACTTTTAAGGGTACCAAGGAGAAGACATGTGGTCTCCTACTCAAGTCATCCGCGACCACATTCTCTTTTCCCTTGATATATGAAATACCAAAATTGTACTCACTCATGAACTCACTCCATCGCCTTTTCCTGGCATTCAGATCCCTTTAAGTGAAGAGGTGTTTTAAACTTTGATGGTCCGTTTTGAGCTCAAATTTTTTCCCTACTAGATAGTGCCTCCAAAGTTTCAGAGCTAGCATTACAACTGCCAACTCTAAATCATGAGTAGCATAAAGTTCCTTGTGTTTCTTCAACTTCCTTGACGCATAAGCTATCACTCCTCCATCCTGCATTAGCACGGCCCCCAACCCTTGCTTCAAGGCATTCGTGCAGACTGTGAAATGCTTTTCCATATCCGACACTCGTAGAATTGGTGCACTAGTTAGTAACCTTTTAAGCTCGATGAATGCACTATCACATTCTTCTGTCCATTCATACCTGACCCCCTTGCGCTGCAAAGTGGTGACGGGTTTCGCTATTTTAGAGAACCCTTCCACAAATATCTGATAATAACCTGCTAGCCCCATGAATCTTCTTACCTCGTGAGCATTTTTTGGCACTGACCATTCCATAATGACCTTTACCTTTTCTGGGTCCACAAAGATTCCTTCACCAGAAATGATATGACCTAAATAGTGGATTTCTTTCTGGAAGAAGGAACACTTCGACAACTTCCCATACAATTTGTTCTCTCTAAGGCAGGACAACACCACTCGCAAGTGTTCCTCATGTTCTCTTTCGTTCTTGGAATAGATGAGGATATCGCCTAAAAAGACTTGTACAAAGCGGTCTAAGTACTTCCAGAATACACCATTCATGAGGCTCATGAATACTGCTGGTGCATTGGTCAATCCGAAAGGTACTACAACAAACTCGTAATGCCCAAACCAAGTTCGAAAGGTAGTTTTAGGAATATCACCTTCCTTAATCCTTAACTGGTGATACCCTGATCACAAATCAATTTTTGAGAATACCGCTTCTCCTTTCATCTGATCAAAGAGATCATCTATCCGTGGCACTGGGTACCTATTTTTCACTGTACCACAGTTAAAGTCCCTATAATATATACACATTCATAAGGAACCATCCTTCTTCTTCACAAAAATTACTGGTGCACCCCAAGGTGAGACACTAGGCCTTATTATCCCTAAGTCGAGTAGCTCTTTCAACTACATCTGCAACTCACAAAGTTATGGCGCTGTCATCGTATATGGAGTCTTGGAAATTGGTTCTGCACCAGGTTTTAGCTCAATAGTAAAATCAAGCTCCCTCTTAGGAGGTAACCCTGGAAACTCATTCGGCAAAACATCCTTAAATTCTGACAATACTGGGTACTGATCCAAGGAGGGTCCTTTCCTTTCATTCACTGCTTCCACAACATACATTCGACACCCTTGCCTCATGCACCGCTTAACCTTCATAGTTGAGATAAAGTGTAGAGACACCCGTCTCCGTACACCATGGATCTCTACCGGCCTTCCTTCATCGTCAACACAAAGCACCCTTTTTGCAAAACAATCAACCATATCTTGATGTGCTTCTAACCAATCCATTCCAATGATTAGGCCATATGTCCCAAGTGCAGTGACGTATACCTTCAACCTGGTAGTACGCACTCCCACGTCTACTAGACAATTATCAACGCTAGGTCCTACCGCTTTTTTCCCCCCCGAAGCCATCTCGACTTGTTTAAAGTCATTGTGCTCGTAGGCCTCCAACCCACTCTTTTCTATTGCAGATGGTGAAATGAAACTATCTGTAGCACCAGAATTAAATAAAATTTTAACATTGATGTGATTTAGCGTACCTGATGAATCCACCACTGTGGATTGATGTTCTGCCTAGCGATTATTAACCGCTGCGTAAATCTGGTGGCTGCCACTTACTCTTCCAATCGGGGCCTTTCCTTCTCTATGCACAAATCCTGCTTGCAACTCTGGGCAGTCACGCTGGTAATGGGGTCCTCCACATCCCCAACATGTAACCCGAGATTGAAGCTGCGCACTGCTCTGTGACAGTCTTTGAAATGAGTTCCTTCCTTTGGAACCCCTGCCCCTACTAGCTGCTCCCTAAGATGGTTATGGATCTGCTTGCGTCGTTGGTGATGAATGCGATGCTGCATTCACTGCCATTGAAATACTTGTGGTGACTTTCCTTGGTGCGACTCTATTACCATATGGAGGTGGCCTAGATCTCTCTCCCCTAGAGAAGGTCCTAGGGGCCTTCCCCACAAATCCAGGACGATGCGGAAAGGTCGATCTCGTACCTCCATTTAAGTTCATGTGTTCCTTCGCATAACATGCATTTTCAACTGCTTCCACTACTGAAGAAAGTTTCCACATCCGCACCATGACCCTTATCTTAGGGTTTAACCCATAGACAAAGCATTCTGCCCGTCGTTGGTCATTATCCATGTATGAAACATATTTGATCAATTCCATAAACCTGATCTTGTATTCTTCTACGGTCATGTTTCCTTGTACTAGAGCATGAAATGCTCCCACCTATTGTTCCTCATAGTAAGTTGGTAGATATTTCCTTCGAAACCTCTCCTCAAAAAGTTCCCAAGAGATGGTGTCCGGGGTAAGGTGTAATTGCCTCTCTAGGTTGGCCCACCAGTTCAGGGCACTGTCTCTCAACTAAAAAATCGCTATCTTCTCCTTTGATGTGGACGCATAGTCTCTTAAGGCGAAACACCTTGTCATGCCTTCCAACCATGCCTCTGCACGTTCACTGGCATGACCCTCGACAAACTCTGGAAGTTTGATCT
>JASDQU010681980.1:17631-31038 GCA_032191745.1 Picea mariana
ATGGGTCGATTGGGTCCTAAAAAAAAAGGTGGACGTGGAGCTTATTCAACAAATTAAATTACCCCCCATCTCAAACAACCGTTGCATCATTAAATTACATCAACCTTTTTTCAAGTGAATTGCACCTTTGACTTGTTGATTGATCGATGCCAACTCAAATAAATAAATGGTAAAAAATGTGTGAATTGTGATGGATGCGAGTCAAAATGGAACATTGAAACCAATGAGTCATTGGCATTTAGGGAGTTGAACTAGTCACTTTCTCATTCAAATCAAGAAAATCAAACCTCGGTTGTGGGTATTTTTAAATGTAAAAATTATTTTTATTGTAATGTAATATTCTCCAACTTATGAATGACAAGTCAAGAAAATATTTTTTAAATGAGAGTGAGGAAACTAGCCGTTACAACGGAAACTATGAATGCTAGTTCCTCCTCTCATTCAAGTAGTTGAAACTTTGTGAAATCAAAATGCCATATTTTTGAACTCAATTCTGTTGTGTCATTATGGATTGTTTATTGTAATGTTTGTTCTTCTTGGCCAAGGTTTATTTTAATTGTGCTTTGACATGGGTTTCGTAGGATAATTGCAAGATGGATCAATCAATCCATTGAGGGGCTACATAGTCACGTGGATGAACAGAAATAGACTCTTCGTCTCTTTTTTTTCTTGTGGGTTCCTAGTGAAACACACCCAAGTTGTTGGACCAACTTCCTGGGAAGTAGCTTCAACCAAGTGGTGAGTTATCACTTTGACCCAAGTTGATTGATTGTCTTTGAGACCATCCATCAAGGAACTCTCCTAGCACATCTAAGGAGGGATCCATCTATTGTTAAAATCTATAGTATTGGGGGCGATAGTCTTTTGACTCCAAACCCTATCAACTAGAAATCCATATGAGGCCAATCTTGAACTCGCAGGGTCATAATCACTCAAATTAAGAGACATCTAAAGGTAAAAAGAGGTAAATGGATTCTCTCAACTTCTTCAAACAATTACTTTCAAAATTATAAATCATCTATTTTTTTTATAAAAAATACAAAAAAAAACCATACCCTAGCTTAGTTCTTCATCTTTATATCTTATAAGCTAGTAGATCTTGGGGTTTTTGTTGTTTGGGAATTTCCCTACCGCAAGATAAGTTTACCCTTGAGTTTTGTGATTTATTGAATATATTTCACAAGGGTTTTCTTGGAGAATAGTGTGCAGATATGCGTTATTACAACAAAGAATAACTTCATATCTACACTCATTTTTGCATAAGAATGGACACATATTGTAAGTATTTACTTCCCAAACCCTTCCATAACTTTTCCAGATCTAATTTATAAGTATTTTCTTTTATTTTCTGGTTAATATAGAAGAATACTTATACAGTGTGAAAAACATTTCTTTTGGCTGTAACAAATTTGGGTTTTGACCCTAGGGGGAATTGAACCCCAAATCCGCAAAAGCAATTTTCAGCTAGTTGTAAACTAGTTTTATTGCAGATTTAAAGGCTATAGGGCTCACTCATAATTGGTTGCCCTATCCTTTCTACCCACATATCTATTGATCTAGTGTGACTACACACTTGTGGGAGGCCTTAAAAGGCCTTTTTCCTTGTTGTTTTACGTGTTTTTATCTGTTTTTGTTGGTATGATATAAAAATGAAATGATGTCATATATCATTTCCATCCCGTTATCCCCAATTTATAGGGATAATTAAAGATACGATGTCTCGAGGCCCTCAGGTTGCAGACATGGAGTACCGAGAGACAGAGGACTGACAACGTCCACATGCACAGACAGAGACTGCTTCACCACCACACATCTTGAATTCATGATGATGGCATCACCACATCATCTTGATTTTGGAAGAAGACGGGTCTTTCTCCGTGAGGTACAATTCAGGTATTGTGGTAAGTGTCACTTTAATATTTGAGGCATTTGAGTATGTTGCATTTAAAGCTACTTTTGATTGTAGAACATTTGTTTGGAAATTATGCTCTTTGCCTTGTTTCACCTTGGTGGTTGAAATTGTGTCCTAGTAAGTGGTCACCCTTAGGGATGGTTTTTCTATTGGGAGGTCTCCTTAATGAGTCATCATGCCATTCTCGTTCATACTTACCATTTTTCACACTTCACCCCTTCTTCGTCTCTTTATCTTTTGGGATTTTCTGGTGTATTGGCCCAAGAAATGACTGTACCTCATTTCATGAGAAGAAGGGGCTGAAATCCCAAAGGTTTGTAGCTGGAAAAATATAAAATAAAATCATAAACCTTCTAGATGCTCTCCCATGGATCCCGAGGACAATGAAATGTCTCTCATAAGAAACTATTAGGACCTGTTAAAAATGCCAACCAAGGTAGTGCGTGTGTCGACAATGTTTTCCATGCTTAGATAAAAGTCCCATACATTGGCTTCAACTTGGGGAAGCATAGTGTGACCAGGGTAGAGTCAAGGTGGGCAATGTTTTTCATGCTTAGGTAGAAGTCCCACCTTGACTTCAACCTGGAAATATTTTAAATAATTAATGTCAATAAATGGGCTTGGAAAAATGATGCATTGAAAATAAAGGTGCAGAAAACCCTCTACAAAGGCACCCATAAATGAGACAATACAAACCCTTGTATGTCATGAACCCCATGCCCAAAAGTATTACCCCCATCCACTTCATATTCTCCACATGACTTAGAGAGGTTTCCACTTAGGAAACACTCCTTGACTTAACGACTGATTCACCCAATAGGTCACCTTGTCAACCCTCCCATACCTAAACTTAGAAAATCGCATAGGGTCTTTGAGCACTTGTTTAATTTGATGAGGTAGTTTTTGATGTACATGCTTAGATGGCTGTTATATTAAATTTCATTTTACTTTCCATGATTCTTTGACTTGAGATCCTTGGAGGATGTACTTGTCTATCTTTGTAGGACTTTGTTGATGGACATTTTGGAGGAACAAGCCCAACTTGGGCCTTCATTAGGGAAGGAATCCCACTGGTTAGGTACCATGGCCCAAACCTTTGGGTAGTACAAGATATGAACGTTTCCTTTGGAGGAAAAGGAAGATACCTCATAGGATCTTACCTAGCCCTTACAAGCCCAACAATTTTCCTTTGGAGGATAAAACACCATCTTTGAGGGTTTGATGTCACCCTAGGGCTAGGTTTTTGGTGGTGATGGTGGTGTTTTATGGACACTTGGCACTTTGATGAGGTATATTCCTTGTAACTTGGAGATAATACCCCAATGCATGAAGGGAAGGACTTTGGAGGCCAAACGATTTCATCCCCAAGCCCAACGATTTTCCAAAGTGACCAAGACGTCACCCTAGAAGGGGTTGGTGTCACACTTTTAGGTTTTTCTTCATGTGAAAATTAAAATTGTTTTGTAAAGGGGAAATGTAAAGGGGGTTGGCCTCCTTACTTTGTGGTTTACCCTAACTTTATGTGGACAAACACTTTTTAGGATTTTTGTATAAATAAGAATCATTTTCATTTCATTTTGACATAGCTCTCTCATGTGAGAAAGACTACTTGGCTGAAATTTTCACCCTACTTAGGTAATTTGTATCACCTCTCTCTTGTGAAACTATCTTATGGTGTTTTCTCTTGGTATATCGTGGATCTAAGTTGGTGCGAACCTATTGGAAGCTTGTTCACTTGCTTATGGATGGATCTTGCTTGGTAACTAGGGTTTGATCTTGCTATTTTGGAATTGGTAAGAAAATTTCTACACTTTGTTGGTGTTTTCTTCTAGTTTCATTGACAATATTGTCTCAAACCCTTGGAGTAGTATAAGAGCATGCACCCTCCACCAAGGTTCATGTTATTTGCTAGTTGATAAGTCATTTTTTACAAGGTTACTAGGATGAGTAAAAGGGATTACACCTTCCTAGCCTTAACTTGGTTAATTTTGCATGCTCTATGGAGTAGAAGAGCCTACACCCCTAGTGATATTGTGGATCTAACTCTTACATCCAAGACTCCATCTACCCAATAGATATAAATCACTAATCTGTAAATTGCATTGGAGAAATAAATTATTGCATTGGAATACGTGATTTTACGAGATATTCAAATTGTTTAAAGTGAAATCAATTCTTTGCCTTAATATATTGCTTGAGACACTAGGGAGTTTTTATTGGTCAATGAAATCTTATTGATGTTGTAAACTTTATGCTACATCTATTAGGGCTGCAACAAACTCATCTAAACTTTTTTATCTTACTTACTTTTCTACCGTAAGAAATTGCTAAAAAGATGCCATAATAAACTACTAATATTAGTGCATATTTTGGGTGGTTTATTTGTGAGTTTTGATGGTTGGATTTTTCTTCTGTAGCAACCTTTTTCTACAGCTATAAAGCTGTCATAATATCTCTTCAATAACATTTCTTAATAGCCTTACTTTGTCACTAAATTCTAGCTTTATCTTACTTGAGTGATACTAGTCATTGCTAGCTTAATATCTTGCATCTTTACTTGAATTTCAATGACATATCTAGCAGCTTCTATTATTATTTAATTTCTGATTTATATCATTGTTTACTTCTGCTACATATGACACAAATTTTCACTTGATTTTCCATTAGAATATTGGGCTTGTATACTTGCCTTTCTCTTGTCTCGGGCAAGTACAATTCTCTTCTGTAGGTACTCAAGCATTTGGAAACCATTTACCATCACCAAGACTTGTTCCCAAGCCATATTCCACTTCTTAGTTTGACCTATAGGGGCATAATCTTCCATTACTCCACTTTCCATCTCATTTTCCCCTAGGGTCATCTGGGATACCCCCTTGTGTAGGATTTCTCCTTCACTAAAGTAAGGGGAGTACTTACCTAAGGTGACATTGGGTAGGTATTCTCATATTTCTCACCATCTTGTGGATTGGGTTGGGTTTTTGCCAATCTACAATTTGTGTGATAACACAACCACTCTACCCAAGGTACATATAGTGCAAATCATTCAAGAAGCGGTAAGAGTATTTAACCCCTTCTTGTGCTTTGTATTTATCAATATTTCAGTAGGTTGGGGTAATTTAGCTTATTGCTCCGTTGTTTTATTTTCTACATTTTTTATTACTTCAACAAGTCAATTAAACAATTAACTCCTACCTTCACCTAGTGTTCTTTGTTTAGGCACTGGTTCCAAGATCCTTTGAGGTGAAGTGAACTTTTGCGGGAAACCTCCCAGAGCCTCTTAGTGTATGAGTTTGGTTTGTATAGGTAAGGATAGGTGTTGTGGTGACATTGGGCACCTATCCCTTGTGTTGCTACCTTAGCAGTTTGAGAACCTTGATGGACTGCTAGTTTGGTTGGTAATAGGTCCTTATCCCATATCTTCAATGTAACACCCGTAACATACCCAACCCCTTAAAGGTTCTAAGGGACGAGTTATCTAGTTTCTTTTCTTTCTTGGTTTATTTAACTTATCTTACTTTCTTCCATACACATATTTGGTGTTTTTTCTTCATGGGATTTTCCATAACAACACCTTCTTATTTGTTGATTCACGGAATCATGGACTCTCGACTACATATCATTATAATTATCCTTCCACAAGTCTGCCCAAAAAATATTGACACTTAGTCATTTCTCCTTCTTCGCAGACTTGTGGATGTACAACTCTTTACCTCTTCTTCATAAGTTTGTCTAAAAGTCTCAACACTTAGTCATTTCTCCATCTTCGTGGACTTACAGATGTACAACTCTTTACCTCTTCTTCATAATTCCATCAAAAAGTCTCAACACTTAGTCATTTCTCCATCTTTACAGACTTGCGGACCCGCGAACTCGTGAAGGTAATATCCTATGACCTTAACTTTCATAAGTATGAGAAGTCTCAACACTTCATCGCTTTTCCCATCGCGGACTTGCAGACTTGCGGACTCATAGAGGTAATGTTCTATGATACTAGTTTTCATGAGTCCGAAGGGTCACTACACTGAGTCGTTTTTCCCTTCGTGGACTTGCGGACTAGCAGACTCGCGGAGGTACTGTTCTATGATACCAATTTTCACGAGTTCGAAGGGTTTCTACACTTATCCATTTTTCCCTTCGCGGACTAGCGGACTCACGGACTTGTGGAGGTAATATTCTATGATACTCTATTTCATGAGTCCGAAAGGTCTCAACACTTATTCGTTTTTCTCATCTTCGTAGACTCTCAGACTCTCGAACTCATGGAGGTAAGGTCCCATGACTTTAACTTTTATGAGTTCATGGAGTCTTGGTACTTAGCCATTTATCGATCTTCTACTGTTGCGTGGTGTTAGCACTATGTAAATTTTGATCGGCTTATAGAAAAACGACAGAGGTAACTATTTCAACTAGTTTTAGAGCTGAGACACTAGCCTGCTCAACTCAGAGAGGGCTCTCTCGTGTCACTTGATATTTATTTAGAAATCAGTGGATATATTTGGTTTGTTTTGGGGGTTTTAATAAAGTTGCTGACAAGGAAGGGGAGGAACACTTAGGGCTATGGAGTCAAAATTCTGAAAGTGAATGAAAACAATGACCAGCTAGTAGAACTCTCCAGAGGATAAAGGCTAAATGAGGCGATGAATCTGAGTTATAAACTAAATTTAAGAAGAGTGTAGGAGGAAGGAGAAAACAAATAACCGCATCAGGGCATTAATGAAATGAATTATGAATTAGTTAGGAAGAAATACACACAGTTTAAATTGCTTCAGCCAAGAACATCACAAGATGAATTCTGGGCCTTTGACTATCCAATTTAAACAGAAGAAAATGCAGATGGAATTAAAGAACACATGAGATACATACAATGAGAGAAGAGAAAACTCATATCACCACTATTAGAATCTTTTCATAGAGACTTCAAAAGCTTCTTCATATATATTCGATTCAGTCCCAAAAAATTACAATGGAGTTCAGAACAACCAGAATTTGTGCCCTTGCACTTCTGCCCACATTAATACATTCAAAATCTCTATCATTTATACAATTTCGAGTTCCTTTAGTTAGAAACTAATTACAATAGCTGAACTGAAACGTTTCAGCTTCTACAATGATTACAAATGACAGTTTTCAGAAAAACGTTTCACGATCCCTGTAGATTCCTTTGACGCTCCAGCTCCTTCCTCTGCCACGTTCTCTTTGAAATGCCACTTATACTCCTTCAAATCTAATTCCATTTATTCATATTCTCATTAAATATTTGGGAATAATGTATTTGAAATAAAAACACCATGTAAAAACACGTGTCCAATCACCAAAACCATGGTATTTTCCCCGGCCCGCCTTCACATCATTAACCTCCACGTTAATTCTATGCCCGATATGTATGTGCGCCCTCCATCCATCCTTTGAATTTTCCACATTATAAATTGAGTTTCATGCCCATGATTTGACGTGATGCCATAAATTAAATATTGGATCAAATATTAATATAAATATTTTAATATTTATATTAATAATAATAAACTCCTTTTTCTATTTCCAAAGACTTTGGGCATATGAGGCTTAACACATGACTTTGTGGATAGGATAAGGGTTCTTAATAAAATAAATATTTTTTATTTTCAACGAGAATATGAAAACAAGGGTAAAAATGAATGAAGTGATGGAACTTAGGGATTTAGATAAGCATTAAGGCTAGGTATAGGATTGGGATATTTGCCAAATTTTTGACTTATGGAGGACATGACTATTTTGGATGATCAGTTAAGTGAAGGATTTAGGTGATGGGAGCTTGAAGGAGTTGGTGAAAAAGTTTTGAAATCTAAGTGGAAAGATAACACAAGGACAAGATGCTTTAGGAAAAATTAATGAAAATTAGCAGGTGATAACATAGGATCCAACTGGGAATGCTATCCTCCCTGTGAGGTAGCAAATAAATTGTAGACCATGGGTGTGTACCCTGCTCCGATCTGTCACTAATGTCTACTGAAAAACAAACTCTGCACACTACTCTCAACTGGATACTGAACACTGAATACACCGCTAAAATATGACTGTACACACTACTGGAAATCCAAACTGAAAAATGATTGACCAACAAGATTATTTGCACACTCCTATCTACTCTAAAATTGCTGAAATGAATACTCAATCAAGTGATTCTAAAGTTCCATTGCAACCAATCAAGCAATTGGCTTCCCAATTTTTCTTCATTCACATCTTTATTAAGCAGGCAAACAAATGTGAAAGATGGCAGCTGAAAACAAAAGTTGAATCCAAAACCTGAGCTTATGAATGAAACAAACTCTTCCTTCAATGAAGACTGTAATAGAATGGCCACAAGATATTGAAAGCCATGAAAAATCATTTCTTCTTGATGAGAAAAAATAGAAAGAAAAGCGTCTTTCATAAGTGTTTGTTGCTCTTGCTCTATTTCTTCTGTTTTGAGAACATTTTCAAATGAAATGGAAACAATAGGTTTGTCTACTCTTCCATGCATATAAACAAAAACATTCATACATTCTTGAACATATTCAAATATGACAACCATATTATGTGCATCAAGGCTATCCTCTTGTTCATCAAACAATTCTGATTTGGTTTCATTAACCTTCTGGAAATTTGCTTGAGGACTGTCATTTTGACTTTCAAATGAATGAATGGAAATAAGTTCCTGTTCATAATCTTCTTGCAAACGAGAAAAGATAACAACATGCACTATTTCATAGTCTAGAGTTCCCATGGATGCATTTTCAAAACCATGATTTTCAAAGGAATCAAATAAAACAACTGTCTCTTCATTATCTTTATGTATTTTTGATTGAAAAGTGGCATACATTGTTTTGTTGTTTTCCTGAAGCTCTATGCCATTTGTTTTTTTACTGCTTGGAGTCTCCATAGATGCAATTTCGAAATCCTCATCCATGTCTAGGCTACTTAGAAATTGAGCAACCACATCATTCATAGGGGAAGAAAGACAACTTTGAAACACTTTGTCTTGCTGAAAATATTGTTGAATATCTTCATCAAGCTCAGGAGAAGGAAAATGACTTTTAGCAATAATTTCCTGATCAGCTTCATCTTCAACCAAAGGAGGGGTTACTATTTTTTGTTGGGATGAATATTCATAAAAGGATTCTATGATTTCATCATTCATACACACTTCATCACCAAAAACATTTTCAAGGTACTTGATGAAATGTTCACAAAATTCACAACAATATTCAAACACCAAGGATGAAGGATTAGACTCTCCATAATGCTTAAAGAATGTTATATGGAAATATTTAAGAGAGTATAAGCTTCCTGGTTTTAAACCTTCATACCATAATCTTGCTTTCCCCTTTAGAGTATCCATAAACAGTTTCATCAAACAATCCTCATGAAATTCAATCCCCAGCTTACATATGTGCATGTGAAATCTAATCAAGTGCAAGGCAACATCATTTTCTTTCCCATCTTCGAATTTAGGCAAATATTTTTGCCAATCTATGTGAGGAATACAATTTGGAAAGCAAGGAATATGAGAGCGATTCATTGGAGCATACCTTGCAGATATTGAACTCATCTTCGAAAAATGGAGTCACCAATGATGTTTTGGAAGATGGATTCTGCATTGAGAGTGGAGTCGCCAGTTAAAATTCAAATTTCTGGATTCTTCTACCACTGGAATCACCTTCAAACTGATTTTTTGATGTGTGGAGTCGCCAGAGCAGGAATACAACCAATATGTGCCTAAGTGTTTGCTGCTCTCAGACCTTAGAAATCAACCATGTCGTTCTTTTCCAGGGAAAATTTTCAATTTCGTCCCCGACAACGATGCCAAAATGTTAGCACTCTGTAAATTTTGTCTGGCTGATAGAAAAATGATAGAGGTAACTATTTCAACTAGCTTTAGAGTTGAGACACTAGCTTGCTCAACTCAGAGAGGGCTCTCTCAGGTCACTTGATATTTCTTTAGAAATCGATGGCTAGATTTGGTTTGTTTTGGGGGTTTTAATAAAGTTGTTGCCAAGGAAGGGGAGGAACACTAAGGGCTATGGAGTCAAAATTTTGAAAGTGAATGAAAACAATGACCAGCTAGTAGAACTCTCCAGAGTATAAAGGCTAAATGAGACGATGAATCTGAGTTATAAACTAAATTTAAGTAGAGTGTAGGAGGAAGGATAAAACAAATAATTGCATCTGAGCATTAATAAAATGAATTCTGAATTAGTAAGGAAGAAATACACACGGTTTAAATTGTTTCAGCCGAGAGCATCACAAGATGAATTCTGGGCCTTTGAATATCCAATTTAAACAGAAGAAAATGCAGATGGAATTAAAGAACACAGGAGATACATACAATGAGAGAAGACAAAACTCATATCACCACCATTAGAATATTTTCATAGAGACTTCAAAAGATTCTTCATATGTATTTGATTCAGTCCCAAAAAAATACAATGGAGTTCAGAACAACCAAAATTTGTGCCCTTGCATTTCTGCCCATATTAATACATTTAGAACCTCTATCATTTATACAATTTCGAGTTCCTTTAGTTAGAAACTAATTACAATAGCTGAACTGAAACGTTTCAGCTTCTACAATGATTACAAATGACAATTTTCAAAAAAAAATGTTTCACGATCCCTGTAGATTCCTCTGACACTCCAACTCCTTCCTCGACCATGTTCTCTTTGAAATGTCACTTATACTCCTTCAAATCTAATTCCATTTATCCATATTCTCATAAAATATTTGGGAATAATATATTTGAAATAAAAATAATTCTCAAATATTTTTCTTTCCTATAGAATTAAATTTCCATAATTTAATTCATGCCCATGGTTTTTAAAACCATTTATTTGATTGCTTCCGGTGGTTTTGGAAACCATGTCTTTTTTTTCCCAATTTACCATTTCACTGTAAAAAACATTTACTGTTACCATGTTTTTTCCAATTTACCATTTCACTGTGAAAAACATTTACTGTGTCATGTTTTTTCCAATTTACCATCTTTGGTAAAATACCTTTTATCTTCTTCTTTTAATTCCGTAAAACCTTTGGATAAAGAATTATCCAAGTCTTCCTCTCATGTGCATCTTCCCATTTAATTCATAATCTCTTTAATTTGTAAAATTTAAATTTTACCTCTGTAAAACAATTTCACCGTGAGGAAGAATTTCTTTTATTGGAAATTCCATAATTTTTATTGAAATGCACTTCTGGAAAAATGCCGCACATAAAACATATGATAAATGTTTGCATTTATTATATCGGGCTGGAGAAAAGTGGTTTGGAGTTTGCCCACTTTTGCCCCCGATATTCACCACGTAAAAACACGTGTCCAATCACCAAAACCATGGTATTTTCCCCAGCTCGCCTTCACATCAGTCACATCATTAACCTCCGTGTTAATTCTATGTCCGATATGTATGTGCGCCCTCCATCCATCCTTTGAATTTTCCACATTATAAATTGAGTTTCGTGCCCATGATTTGACATGATGCCATAAATTAAATATTGGATCAAATATTAATATAAATATTTTAATATTAAAATATTTATATTAATAATATAAAACTCCTTTTTCTATTTTCCAAATACTTTGGGCATATGAAGCTTAACACATGACTTTGTGGATAGGATAATGGTGCTTAATAAAAGTAATATTTTTTTATTTTCAACGAGAATATGAAAATAAGTGTAAAGATGAATGAAGTGATGGAACTAAGGAATTTAGATAGGGATTAAGGCTAGGTATAGGTTTGGGATATTTGCCAAATTTTTGACTTATGGAGGACATGACTATTTTGGATGATAAGTTGAGTGAAGGATTTAGGTGATGGGAGATTGACGAAGATAGTGAAAAAGTTTTGAAATCTGAGTGGAAAGATAACACAAGGACAAGATGCTTTAGGAAAAAATAATTCAAATTAGCAGGTGTTAACACGTGGCATGAAACGTAGGGTGACACTAGGTACACCTATCGCTTGATACGTGGCATTTCTTAGAGTGACATGTGGCCTTCTTCCGTCAAGATATTGGGTACTCACAAAGGATGTCCATCCCATAGGTCTGACGACTCAATTTTGATGGAACTTGACTCATGTTGTGATCTGACAAGGAATCTCTCTTGCCCCTTTCATCAATTAGCACGTGCCCTCTTGGGACATGGTGGCGATATTAGTCAGCAAGGGACGTCATGATGACATCCCCCTTTTTCCTTGATCCATTTCCAATGAGATTCACCATTTTCATCGTGGCCTCATCCCAATGGATGGTCGAGGTCATTCCTGGGATTTTAAGGTCATTTCGACCAGGAGGCTTCGACCATGCTACTCTCCATGGACCCTACAGTCCTGGATCGACCGCGATCACTCCTGACGAATCAACGAACCTTGTTGTTTTCAGAATATAGATTTATGCTCAACACTGATGAAGGTTCATGATCTTTCCCTTTCAACCCAATCAACGGTTGAGGTCGCATCTCGACCACGTCCCGACAAAGGGCCCTAATTTGTTCATCATGCCAAAACCACGACCATGATTCTTCTGAAACGATTTAGAGATTTTCCTCCAGCCTAACAGTCCACGTATGGACTTATCCATTTCATGGGTATCTTTCTTCAAGTCCTTCTTAATTCTTACCAAGCCTNGCGAGGGTATATATATATATGAGATTTCTTGTATATTCCATAGGATTTCCGCGATACACAAAGTGAGTAGGGGCATCTCTCCCCACATATTAGTACATAAACATTGAATTATACGCGTGTATAAAAATTATGCAAATTTGTATCCTTTCCTATATAAAAGACACATATATTTACTCACAAGCATACACTTGTAAATAAATCCCACAAGACATGAAGTACTCGCAAGAAAGAATGTAAAACTCTTCATGAAATTACACATTTTTCACAATTACTGGTATCTCCAAAACACACAATTTGATTTGTAGACTAAATGATTACATCTAAATATTATACTGTTCATTCAATCATACCCATATTCATATTATTACAAATAGGTATACAAGACACTTATCTACAGAAAATTGAGATATTTTGAGTATTGTTGTAGAGAGAACCACTCTCCACCCAACCGTAGGAAAGGTTGTGTTCAACTCGTTGCAACCAACCACCCCCGAGACAAGATACAATGTCATGAGAGGAGTTCTACACGATATTATTTTGTAACACCCTTCTTCCTTTCTCTCTCATTTTGTTCCCCTCTTCCTCCCTTGGGACCTTGTGGATCGTGCCAGAAACTTCCTAAAGGTACTTTCCCATGCATTCTTAACTCCTTCAAGAACTATTCCAACTACTATCTTGGATGATAGCCAATTTTTAGGGCTAAGGACAGTTTGGATCCATATCATTTTAATAACACAGGGTACTTCCTAGCATATTCATTCAAAACAATGATGACCTCCCTCTCACCTACTCCTCTCTTGACATCGTAACCTATGAAGGCCATCCCTTCAACATTAACTCGACATTATCTTATT
>JASDQU010681980.1:39646-77609 GCA_032191745.1 Picea mariana
TTGGTTGGTGATGTTTCTTAGAGATTTGATGAGTTTTTCTTAGCATATAGTTATGAGACTTATTGGGACATGATAGTTTGAAAACTATTATAATGTTTGAGTTATTCATTGATGACTTGTATGAGATTATTTAGGTTAATAATTGATTGGGTGTTTATTGATTCTATGATTGCTAGTTCACTGTGTTTTGACATGTTTAGGTTATGACCACTATTAGGAATCACACTAAAATTGGTTATATGTTCAAATCATCCCAATATTTACATATGTTGTTGATCAAGTGCTACTTAGTCTTGAGGAATCCTTGAGCATCCTTGGTCTTGTCCCTTCCATGCTAGGAGGGGTTTGGATCTGATTTAGCAATGTTGGAGAAGTATTTATAATTAAAACATTACCTTGTATTTATATTAAAATATTTAAGCCCTTAAGAAATGATTATGTGAAGTAAGTATAAGGCACCGTGTGACTTGGGGTTCAAAACAAAAACCTAACTACTTTACTTAACCTAGATCTCTATATTTTTCTAATGTAACAACACATGGGAAACCTCTAGAGACTTCAAACTTGAAATAATGAAAGTAGACTCCTAGAACAACAGGGGAATGGACAACAAGTACAAGGAAGAACCACTGAGGGATTTAACCGGGTCTAAAAAACCATCTATAGTCCTGATCTAGGAGACTAAAATTGAAGACTCTAAGATGTTAGAAATAGGGAAGAGACAATGAAGATCGATTTTAGGAGCAATGGTAAGAGTAAGAGGATATTTAAGAGGTTTATGCACTCCATGTGATAGTTTAGTTTTTGAGATAGTTCATACCGATTTCACTTAGCATTGGGTGTTAGTAAGTGTCATCCACTGAGCTGTAGGGAAGAGAATTCAGATATTCAACATCACATGCCAATCCATTATATGGAAAAAGAGGAATATTGGCAAACATTGCATGCAATGAAGCATTTTGAATATGTAAAGAACACCATAATAATAAGAGACTTAAATACGGTTCTATCATCCAAGGAAAAGAGTGGGGGAAGTATAGTAAGATATCCATTCAATGAATGTATGGAATATCTAATATCCAATTGAGACATGTTCGATATTAAGCCAAAAAAGTGGAAATTTACCTAGACGAACAAGAGGTTGGGGCTAGGTCACATAACAACTAGAATCGACTGCTTCCTTATCTATAATGATTTCTTGATAGAAAACCAAGTCATATCTTCTAATATCGTTTCATCTGGAATATATAATCACATATCAATACTACTCACAAAAATATCATTCCAATCCCATTTAGATTTAATCTACTATGATTACATGATCTAAAATATCCGGAGGTCATTTCAGAAACTTAGAGCAGGCTAGTAGTGGGATCTCCCTCCTTTGTGTGGGAATATAAATTAAGGATTGTCAAACATGAGTTAAAATAATAGACCAAGTGATCCTTTATTCCCCCAGCCCAAGGACGGTGTGGCATCCAAAATAAACTCAATTGTCTTCAATCAAGATTGGAAAATGGGGAAGTGAAAAAACAAGGATTAATGGAAGAAAAATACTTATGTAGCATATTGCATAAACAAAATAGGAAGATGAGGATATATGGAATTTAAAATCTTGAAGTATCTGGTTGAAGGTTGGAGATAACAAAACCACTTTTTTTCATAAATAGGCAAAAAAAAGTTTGCAAATAAATGTAGTAAAACAAATAAGCCTACAGGATGGGGAACACCTCACTGACTTTGAAGCTATAAAGGAAACAACCTATATGCATTTCAAGGAGCTCTACTTGATAGAGGATGAGGTTGATCTAGGAGATATTACAACAATGCTTCAAGGAATTCTAGATTTGGTGACCACTAAGAAAAATATATACCTATTCAAAAAAATAGAGGATGAAAGGATCATAAGGGTGATTTGGGGGATAGATATAGATAAATCTCCAATCCTAAATGGGTTCTTATTACACAACTTCAATGCATGATGGAGTATCATCAGGCAAGATTTGAGACATATGATGAACTAGTCTAGGAATAATGTCAAGCGTTGAGGGAATACCAATCCCCTTTTCTAGATTTCATCCTATTTCTTTATGCAATTACTCTTACAAAAATATTGGAAAACATGATGAAAAATATTCTCCCAAATATTGTCTGAGACAACCAAGATGGATTTATTCATAAGAGGCAAATCATTGACAATTTCATATTGCTATAGGAGGCAATCCACTGAAGCAAAGAACACAAAGAAAAAAAAAAGATTATAAAGATGGATATGAAAAATTCTTTTGATTGGGTATTTCATTCGTTTATGTTTGAAGTCTTACATAATTGTTTTTTTGAAGAATCCTTTATTTAGTGGGTGAAGGCCTACATAGGATCCCGTTGGATTGTCCCCTTGGTGAATGACAGACATACCCCCTTCTTTACGAGCAATAGAATATTGAGCCAATGATGTACATTGTCTCCTCACCTTTATTTGATTATGGAAGACTCTCTAAGTCAAATATTGGAGCATGAGATAACAATAGGAAATCTCCAAGGAATTCATATTGTCATAGGTGCCACAAAAATTGACCACTTTCAACTTGCTGACGACACTCTCCTTATGGCGGGGGGGGCTCCCAATGGTTAAATATTGGAGGCAGATTGGTATTAATGAAATCAATATTGTCACCCTTGTCAATATATTAAAGCTCAAAACTATTGGATCCAATTAGGATAATATAGTAGATTTGGAAATAAATCCGAAAATTCTTGTGGAAAGGACATACTAATACAACAAATTTCATCTTGTAAATTGGAATAAGACTAAGATTTTCAAAGGAAAATGGAGGATCAGATATTAAGGATATAACATTCATAAATATTGCACTGGGATAAAACATTCCATGGTGGTTGAAATCCAGTGAATTTGAGTGGTGGAAAATGGTCATGCCTAAAAAATACTTTCTCTAGTAGGAAAATATGTCTATATCAAACCCTTCAAAGGGAATATGATCCCCCTTCTATATACTTTTTATGGTGTGAAAAACAATAATTAAATCTCAAATAAGTTGGGTCCTTGGAAATGGTAGTTTGATTAAGATTTGGGAATATGGTAGAATTGGAAATTATTCTGTTAACCATAGACAAGATATGCTATAACTGAGAGATTGGTTAGTGTAATAGGAAATCCATAATTTTTTTGACATATCAATATGGGATGAGTTAGAGTATGGAAAGTGACAAGGATAGAAATACCTAACCCGTCCAGACCATATTGCGGATAATTTGACCTCTCTTATTCTCTCTCTTCATGGAATGGCTCCAGTGGATAATACTATTTTCGATCATTGGGGGTGGAGTCCTCTTGACAATGATTATATAGTGAAACTTGGGTACAGGGAAAAAATTATGGAGCTTCGACATTCTCCTCATTCGAATATATGGAATCGTATTTGGAGAGGTGATGGATTGCCAAAGGTAAACATGCTTTGTTGGACCATGGTGCATAAGAAGCTATTGACGACTGAAAATTTCTAGAGACATGGAATTCAAGGTCCCTCAATATGTGTAATGTGTTGTGAAGTGGACTAGTCTCAAAAGAATCTCTTCTTTGAGTTCAATTACACCATACAAGTATAAAATTTCACTTTCCCTGAGTTGGAGCATTGGGTAACACTTCCTTTATCCCGTAAAGAGATGTTAACTATCTGACATAAAATATACTTGGAGAATTTTTTGAATAAACCCATTGTTAAAATACCATGGTTGGCTCTACCTAAGTTCCTTTCGTGTAAGATCTGTATATCAAGAAACAAAGCTATCTTCCATCAAGAGACCATCCCTCCAATATTAGTAGTATCCAAAACCCATGGAATTCTTCTATAAGTGATTTGGGTAAGAGGCGTAAAAAGAAATAATATACCAATGTTGTTGGCTCTACCCAAGTTCCTTTGTTGGAAAATATGGTTATCAAGAAACAAAACTATCTTCCATCAAGAGACTATCCCTCAAAGATTAATAATAGCCAAAACTGATCTGAAAAGATCTTTTAAAGACGATGGTTAAGTTTTTAAAGAATGAGTTCATTAACCATTTAGGAATTGAATAAATAGGAAGAATTAATGAAGTAACATGGAAACCATAATAATATATACAGATCTGGAAATAAGCACAAAGAATCAACAAACCATAATAGAAAAAGTTGTTAACGGAGTTCAACAATATTGCCTATGTCTCCGGGTCTTTGTCTCAGTGGGTGAGTCTTTCTTATTTCTCTTCAAAACTTCAAAAATACATCATAAAAAATGTCAAATGGATTACAAATTGATCTGGCTATGTTCTTCTAGATCTCAAGAACCCAACACAATTAACGACACTGAAAATGGATGAACGAAGCTCCCATAAACGGTCCGCAAAGTTTCTCTCCTCAATAGATTTCCTATATAAAATTGGCTTTGACTGATGAATTCCTCATCATTTATCCTTCTCTGAACCTCCCCCAAGGCTGCCAAGAACCTCTGGTTTATATAGGCTTGAAGTTGGCAACAACCTCCCAACTTCCCCCCAGGATCTCGCCTCAAAAAGGGCTCCAGATCCTCCAAAAATGACCAAAATCCATCGATATCAGGCTAAAAATCAATTAAAATCATACAATATAGTTTTCAAACCCGAATTTGGGAAAATTTGGGCACAAACCCCTTGTGATTTGGGCCCCTAGTCACATGGTGCTGCCATGTGGCCAAGCGCTATGCGATGGCCCTCTAACGATCTGATCCAGCCTAAAACTCTCGGTCGCAGGTTCATATGCAGGGCCATGTGCCCTAGTCCTGAGCCTCCACGCACCTATAACAGTGAAGCCCCTTGGATTATCTGGACCATACGACAATGCACATTCAAATAAATATTGCACCAAATCTTAAACAAGATTCACGTATAGCGCAAACGGTTAAGTCGTTGCCCCTGTTCATAGGTCGTGGGGTCGATTCCTTTGAAGGCGGAAGCAAACCTTTTACCCAGCCAACCTTGGGAAAACTCGGGGTGCCATGTGGTTCCCTGTGATTGGGCCAAGTGTCACCTGGGGATTGGCCCGTATTGCTGACGCAACGACCGAGTCAACTACCCAGTCAACCTGCCACGTCATCTGCTGTACAACCCAGTCATCTACCACATGTCACTGCCACGTCAGCCTTTCATATTGCCACATTTTAGTCCACCTGTCATTGGGTCATGTCACTGTATGGACTGCCACGTGTCATCCTTACAGTGAGACATGTCAAATCCGTACAGTGCCAACTCAGCTCGAAAGTGATGAAAATGAGTGACATGTGTCACTTCCTGGTGATGCCATGTCAACATGATGAAGTCATCATGACATCATCTTGACACATACTGACGTAACCTATCATGCCTGCTGATGTCACCGTTGAATTTGACCCAATTGACTTTTTGCCTATTTGGGATTTCGGTCAGAACGCGATAACTTTCGCATACGATGTTTGTTTGAGGAAAAAAATATATGGTTGGAATCAGTGCAACGAGACAGACACAATGGCACTGGTTTCACCTGATTCCGAGAACTTTGATTTTTAGGCCTTTCCAGACCCATTTTGATTCCTGGATCCATTTTGGATCACGCCTCCCCACTAAGACCTTTTGGTCCTCAAAAAGGATACTAAGCAGTCATCAAGTGCGGGATACGCCACCCCAATTGTTCTATGCCTCTAAACTTTGTCTAGTGCACCTATCTCAGCAAGATCAATTGAAAAACAACCATGACAATTGACAACATATTGTTAGCCACTTGTACTCTGTCACATCTTACTGAAGCCACTATCATCCATGTTGACAACATTAGCAATGATAACATCAGAAATATTACTGCAAATGAGCTAATATGTTTGTAGTACTTGCACGACATTAACTTATCTTGAAGCAAATTATGATTGAACTTCTATTCTACAATCATCTCATGTTCATGCTTAAGATCAATTGCTTGATTTGGCACAATTATAGGTGTGTTGCTTGCATGAGTTGTCTTCCTTAATTGTTCCATTGTTTGAAGAGATTTATTTTCTTTTAGGTGATGAGCATGTACCACATATTCATTGCCTTCTTTGATTAAGTGATATTGATTATGTTCCCTATAAAATATTTCTTTGCGATCATACAAATAAGGACCACCTAAGACCATTCCACATTCATTTAGTGGCACCAAATCACATGTTACCTCATCCACAAACTTAGATGAAATTGCAAACTTTAAAGTGCATTGCTTAGTTATGTGAAATTTATGATTGTTTCTTATCTATTTAAGTGAGTAAGGTTTATGATGCATCTGAGTGTTTAATCCTAATTTTTTAACCACTTCCTCTAAAATCAAGTTATATTGAGATCCATTATCTATCAATGTGTTGACCTTAGTATAACTCATTACGACCCTTATGTGAAACAATTTACTTCTAGAATCAAATCCATCACCAATTTTACCTGTCAAACCAACCATTGTGATTTTAGATTCATCACCCAAATCCGATCCCAAGTCTGTTGGTCGTGATGTTGCTGCAACCGTTTGCCTCCCTTTCCTCTCTTTGAATCACTTCGATCTCTTCTCGGGATGCAATTTCCAGCAATGTTCATCATCATGCCCTTATTTCTTGCAATGCTTGCAAGAGAGCTTCTCTTCCTTTCTTGCCACTGAATTTTCCTTCTTTTCATTCCACTTCCTTTTGTCCTCTTTTCTTGAAGACGATTCCCTTGATACACCAACTCCTTTTTTCCGTGCCTCAATTTATGTTGCTTGAACAAAAACCTCATCAAGGTTAGTAGGTCCAAATATAAACACAGTGTTACGAATGTGTGCAGGTAAACCTCCTATATACTTCATAAGAGTTTCTTGGGTATGTAATGGAATGTCTACAATTAATTCCATCTTACAAAATTCATCTGTGTATTCTTGCACTATTTGTCCCTTTCTTAGTTTATGACTTTTCCATTCAATTAAAGCCTTCTCTTTATAACCCAAAGGATTAAATTGTTTTCTAAGTGCAGAAACAAAACCTTGTCATGATGAAAATGCATTACCCACTTGTTGTGTGCCATTTTGTAACTTGCTTTGCCACCAGATGAGTGTTGTGCCTGCAAGTCGAAGCGATGCCAATTTGATTTGATTTTCCTCATCCTTGATTTGTTGCAATCTACAATAAAATTCCATCTGCCTGGCCCAGTTATCAAGCCTCTCTGCATTGACTTCACCATCATACATGGGTAATTCAAATTTCACATCAATATTAAATAAAGGC
The DNA here is from genome assembly GCA_032191745.1 of Picea mariana. Taxonomy (NCBI): domain Eukaryota; kingdom Viridiplantae; phylum Streptophyta; class Pinopsida; order Pinales; family Pinaceae; genus Picea; species Picea mariana. Next base: position 46,930 of record JASDQU010681980.1, read on the forward strand.
ATATCATGCTTATGTTTATGGGAATGTTTTCTTGCGGTGGAATTGGAACTTGTACTTGAAGAAGAAGAAGGAGGTGAAGAAGGAGTTTAGGAGGATCTTCTCCTTCTTCACTTTTGGATTTTGAATATTCACCTAGGATCGGTCTCTTCCGCTCCAAGTAATCATCATATAGAATGTTCACCATCTCCGACATGGCGAAGAAGGTCTTTCAAAACTCTATCTCGTCATGAGAAAGTCCCTCTTCCGATGCCATCTTCTCACTTTGAGAAGTTATCTTTCTCGATCCAATCTTAGGGTTCTCTTCAACAAGCTCGCCTTCACCATGATTCAACTTTTCCTTGGTAATCATGCAAACTCAAAAACCAACCATCAACCTTCTCTAATACCACTTGATCCGAAAAGATCTTTTAAAGAATATGGTTAATTTTTTAAAGCATGAGTTCATTAACCATTTAGGAATTGAAGAAAGAGGAATAATTAATGAAGTAACATGGTAGCCATAATAAGATATACAAATCACAAAATAAGAACAAAGAATCAACAAACCATAACAACAAAAGTTGTTAAGGGAGTTCGGCAATATCACCTACGTCTCCGGGCCTTTGTCTCAGTGAGTGAGGATTTCTTATTTCTCTTCAAAACTTCAAAATTACATTAGAAAATTTTCAAATGGATTACAAACTGATCTGGCTATGCTCTTCTAGATCTCAAGAACCCAACACAAATGACGACATTGAAAACGGATGAACGAAGCTCCCAGAAATGGTCTGCAAAGTTTCTCTCCTCAATAGCTTCCCTGCATAAAAAAGGATTAGACTGACAAATTCCTCAACATTTCTCCTTCTCTGAACCTCGCCCAAGGCTGCCAAGAACCTCTAGTTTATATAGGCTTGAAGTTGGCAATAACATCCCAACTTCCCCCCAAGATATGGCCTCAAAAGAATGCTCTAGATCCTCCAAAAATGACCAAAATCCATCAATATCAGGCTAAAAATCAATTAAAACCATATAATATAGTTTTCAAACCCAAATTTGGGAACATCTGGGCGCAACCCCCTTGTGATCCAGGCCCTTGGTCATATGGCGCTGCCATGTGGCCAAGCGCTATGCGATGGCCCCCTAACGATCTGATCCAACCCAAAACTCTCAGTCATAGGGTCATATGTAGGGCCATGTGCCCTAGTCCTGAGCCTCCATGCACCTATAATAGTTAAGCCCCCCGTATTCTCTAGCCCCTAGTTGGACAGGGCTGGCCCTCGCCGATCGAGGATTATCTCGAACCATACGACAATGCACATTCAAATAAATATTGTGTCAAATCTTAAACATGCACCACGTATAACACACATAGTTAAGTCGTTGCCCTTGTTCATAGGTCGCAGGTTTGATTCCCTCGGAGGTGGAAACAAACCTTTTACCCAGCCAACCTTGGGAAAATCCATGGTTCCACGTGGCACTCTGTGATTGGTCCACGTGTCACCCGGGGATTCACCCGTACTGCTGACGCAATGACCCAGTTAGCTGCCCAATCAACCTGCCACGTCATCTGCCATACAGTCCAATCATCTGCCACATGTCACTGCCACATCATCCATTCATACTGCCATGTGTCCACCTATCATTGGGCCATGTCATTGTATGGACTGCCACGTGTCATCCGTATAGTGACACATGTGAAATCCGTACAGTGCCAACTTGGCCCGAAAGTGATGAAAATGAGTGACACATGTCACCTCCTGGTGACACCACATCAGCATGATGATGTCATCATGATGTCATCCTGACACATGATGATGTCACCTGTCGTACCTACTGACGTCAATGTTGACTTTGACCTAGTTGACTTTTTGCCTGTTTGGGATTTCAGTCAGAACATGATAACTTTTGCATACGGTGTGTGTTTGAGGAAAACATTATATGGTCGGAATCAACACGATGAGACAGACGCAATGGCACTAGTTTCGTTTGATTCTGAGAACTTTGATTTTTAGGCCTTCCTAGACCCATTTTGGTTCCTGAATCCATTTTGGATAAAAAACCCATGGAATTCTTCTAGAAGTGATCTAGGTAAGAGGAGTAAAAGGACATAACATATCAATTTTGGAATAATAGGAAAGAAATTGTCTCAAGGATATCCCATTTGGAGAATATTTACAACCAAGAAGCATCATCTACACGCCTAGAAATCTGGCAACCTGGAAAATTAGTTTGGAAGGAGAGGAATTCTAGAGTTGGAAATTGAATCTGAAAAAATTTACTCTCTTCTTTGATGGGGCCTCAAAAGAAAATCCATGGCTGGCAAGTGTGAGGGGGATCACCTTTGATCTTGAAGGAAATAAGGAAACAAGCTTTGAATTGGGTCTAAGCGAAGTAACTAACAATCAAGCTAAGGTGTTGGTTCTCTTTCAAGGACTTAGAATTCTTTACCCATAGAGGATTAGGAGGCTCTTGGTAATAGGAGAGTCATAAATCATTATCATCCACATGAGAAACTCCTCATCTCTAGAGGATTGTAATTTAGCTAGACCTAACCTTAGAATACAAAAGGAAATAAGGAGGTTTGAGTCGATTGATTTTTTCCATGTACTAAAGGACCAAAAAAATCAAGTAGATTGTTGGGCTAACAAAGTATCTCGAACGGTTGTTTGAACCTTAAGGATAAAAAGGGGGATAATGACTATATCCCATATAACATAGTGTTTTTAATTCATATATTATGTTTTCCATGAAGACTACAAGGCAAGATAAGTGGCAAAGCACTTTTAAGTCGAGGAGATGGGTATTGAATCCCCCAATCTCATAGGTACATTCACACATTCCATTCATGATGGAGGAGCAAGTTAATAAATGATAAGGAGTTAATCTAGAGAATAAAGGTAGGATGATTTTGGAATTGAATTTTGTTTATGTTGTTTCAAATTGTGTTGGGTGTGGGGACAACCAATGACTCTAGAATCATACTCTCCTCTAGATTACTGGAATTTTCTCTATGCATTCCATTTGGGAATATGGTATCAAACCAAGTTTGTTGGAGTGTCATAAGTTGCAATTTCAAACTGAGGCCTCAAGTCTACTACTTGTCAAATTTGGGAGGATTTCATATATAGTTGAGCATAGCCACCCTAGTTATTGTTTCTCATGTGACGTTATGGAAATTTCTTAAGTCTTGAGGAGGAATGACATACTTTTGGGTGATAACTAGGTATCCATCTCCCATCCTCATAGTAGATTGACAAGCCAAGAGATAGTTCAGAATTCTAGGAATGCAGAGTTATTAGATATTGTGACCTAGTAGAAAAACCAAGTTGAGAAACTTGAAGTTGAACGTGGCATGCTTTAAAAATTGGTCTTGGGCATTTCTAGGAGATCCTAGTCTATGGAATCACACTTCAGAATGTCAATTGAGTATACCCTAGACTTTGCAAAAGAAGAAGAATCAATCCAATGGGTTTTAGAGGATTGAGATGGAACTCTTGGACCAAGAGATCAAGTCACTAGCGTAGGTCAAGTGAGAATCCCACAGTGGGTGTGTTTTTTGTTTTGTTTTTTATTTCATGTTTATCTATATAGTGAAAAATATTTTTGATATAGGAAAATTTCTCAGGATTTATACCAACATGATTTTATGATTTTTGTTTTTGTTTTTGCAGAAGTTAGATTAGTTGAGTTTATAACAAACAATCTAGATTTTTGGACAATCTTTGAAAGACTAGCTTATGGAAAGCCCTATTTCGTTTGTATTGTTACATTGTATGGTGTGGCCACAACAACTTTTTAATAAAAATATTAACAATTTTATTCCAAAAAAATTGAGGTAATTAAGGGGTAAGTAAGGTTGATTAGGGTTAATTAAGGGTCAATTAAGGGTAATCAGGGGTTAAATGTTGGTAATTAGAGTTCAAGTAGTGGTAATTTATAGAAAATATGGGTAAGTAAGGTTAATAAGGGGTTGATTAAGGGCCAATAAGGGGTAATTGAGGTTTACTTAGGGGTTATTGGGGTAAATAAAGTTAATTTGGGGTTAATTTAAGGTTGATTAGGGGTTAATTGAGTGTACTCGAGGGTAATTAGGGGTAACTAGGGATAATTAGGGATTGTTAATTAAGGGTCAATTAGGGGTATTTGAGGTTTAATTAAGGGTAATTAGGGGTTAATTATTTGTAATTTTTGTTCAATAAGTGGTAATTAGGGGTATATAGGGTTAATGTAGGGTTAGTGAGGGTTAGTTAATAAGGGGAAATCAAGGGTTAATTAGGGGTATTTAAGGGTAATTGGTTTTTCCAATTTGACAAGATTGTTTGTTTGATCTTTCCAGGGTAAGGGTTTCTTTGGTTGTAATGGCTAGTGGTGAAAAACATTCATCCTCTCTTGTAATTGTATTTAATGTTGAAATAAATAGTGAAAATAATTGATGGAATATTGGTGGTCATAGAGATACATTTTTAGGTATAAATGATATGGTCTACCACATCCTATGTCTTTGAGACAATATTAGAAGAGTCATAAGAAAGGGTTCTAGTATTGTTATGTCTTCGTGGTATGACATAGGTGTCATGAAATGAGAGACACTTGCACACTAAACCTAACAGAGGACAAGAATAATGTAATCAAGAACGTAAATGACAAAGTAATCACACAATACATAGAGATTTTACCCTAGAAACCCAAACGGGGAAAACTAGCGTTCCTTGAGCATTATGCTCTCTTGTTGTCTTATTCAATCTAACTAAAAGGTTACATGTCTAACCTTGGTCCAAACCTAAGACACAATTGAAATCATACCCTCTTTTTTCGCACAAGAACAACCCTGTAGCCAATCTGGCTTACATCTACATGACGAACAACCTACAATTTACTCATTATCCTTTATGATATTAAAAACCGTCTTTTTATAGGATTTACAACAGGAAAAAACCTAAAGATTTGGCACCCAAAAATGGTTACAGATCCACGCAGATCATTGGTTACAAATCCCACAAATCTCGGGATTTTGTTACAATTGACTACCGATCGACCTTCATTTGGTTGCCACACGTCTGCCTGTCAACCTCTTGTCGGTTGACCTATTTGACTTTTTGTCGATGCCTTTACGATGTCGAATTGCCTCGACCTTTGACTTCAACTTTACCAGGTTGATTCACCTCGACCTTTGACTTGTCATCGATCCACCTCGACTTTGACCGTCAATTGATTCACCTCGACCAGGCTTTCACTAAAAAGAATATAACAACCCAAAAATAGGTGTTGAGATTAAGGTTGAAAATGGAATTTCTAGTGCGGATGAGAGAGTTATCATCATTTTCATCTCACCAAAAGAAAAAATGGGGTATTAGTGGATGGGAACAATCCTCTTTATGTTGATCAAGATGCTTTGTTTAGGGTGCTTGTAATAATTGTTGAGAAAGGGTGTGTATTTGATGATGAATATGAGGATGTTGGTAATCAAGTTCTTATTTTCCTATTGGTTTTGAATAATCAAATAGTTTGTTTGCATGGGAGATGTTATCACATGATTTGTGCTTGTGGAAATCCCTCCACAAGATCCCAAATTTTGTGTAACTATGAAAGAATCTACCATTATCACCTAAGGAGAGACTTCCCTCATTTTAGTAATGGAAAGAGGTCCACCACAAGGGAGGATTCCTTGGTGACCTAAAGGGATCAAATAGGAATATTATCCAAGCCTACAACCCCTTATCTTGGTCACCTATTAGTTAGATCTAGGTCTAGGAAAGGGATAGAAGATATGAGGTAATTTGTGTACTTGTACGAGACAATAAAAAATTTGTAGCATAATATATACATTTACCAAGTTATAGAGTGCAATAATGACCTTTTAGACACTAGAAAATCAATAAATCTTATGGTTGTTGGAAATTAGAACAGTAAACCAGTTGTATAACAATAATTAATATATTTCAACAACAACAAACAAAAGTACTAAAAAATGTAGCAATTCACCATAAAACGTAAGCATTCAACAAGTATAACATTATCCAATTTCTAGGAGTATTTTCTAAGTAAGTTAAGCCACTTATAAATGAGTGTATGCAGCAAATTAAGGAAATTTTTAGTTGTTGTAGAAATTTTTTATAACAACAACAAATAATAATGGTTGTTTGCTAAAGTTAGGGTTATGAATGTTAGTTAAATGTTTGAGAGAGAGAGAGAGAGAGAGAGAGAGAATATAAAATTTAAATGATATTTCAACCATAAGAACACCTCTAGACTAGTATCGTTGTCCTCTAAGGTTCATGGAGTCACAAATTATTTAGCTTGAAGAATGAACTAGATGAAACAAGAGAGGTAAGGTCTAAACCCTAAGGTGAAAACGAACTTGGGCCTTAGGCTTTATACTTTGAGGAAAGAGGTACCTAGGGTGCAAACACTCGTGGGCCCTAGGTGTTGTTTTTCCCTTCTTCTAGCTTCACTTAGGTCAAGGATCAAAGGATAGGGTTTGTTTTCCCTGATTTCTAGGGACAAATAAGGAGATTATGTCTCGAGGCCCTCAGGTTGTAGACATGGAGTACCGAGAGACTGATGGCTGATAGTGTCCACTTGCACAAACAAAGGCCCACTTCACCACCATAGATATTAGGTTCATCATGATGGTATTCACCACATCATCCTGCTTCCAAAAGACGAAGGGTATTTCTCCATGAGGTAAAATTCAAGTATTGTGGTGTCACTTTCATATTTCAAGCATTTGAGTATGTTGCATTTAAATATTATTTTGATTATAGAACGTTTTCTTGGAAGTTATGATCTTTTCCCTATTTCACTGGGAGGTGACGACCTACCCCCCACCCTATCTCCTCGGGGCAGCTTGATTTCTCGATCTAGGATTGTTCAAATCACCGAACCAAATGGTTCGTCGGGATCCTAATGGAATCAATTTAACTTGACACAGACCCTTTACCTTCTTGATGTGACCATGGGTTACAAATGTGGGTCATCTCCCTTCACGATCATGCGCTTCGGAACTATCGCAAACTACTTGCTCCCCTTTTCCTCGATTTCCAAATCAGTGAACTCTTCGAGGCCAAATCTATGGTTCACGCTCTTCTCGCGATCAATGGTTGTGATCAACTTTGTGAGTTAGAAATTCACGAGTCCTCTCTTCTCTAGACTCTATTTCTCCCGATTGCAAATCAGTGAAGTGTTGATCTCTCTCCACACATCCTATCTTGATGGACGACTAGGATTTCTTCGGCTTCCCCAACTCCTCGAGTATTCTCCTCCTCTTGAATTTACTCCAAAATGAGTGGATCTCTTCCACGTACCCTTCCAGATCCAACGGTCTCGGTTTGAAATCGCCCTTCATGACTTTGCGAAGATCTTTGTTTGCTTCTGGAAAACCTCCCAAAGTTCCTACTTTTGAACTTCCAAATCTTCTGCCACCTGTATCCTCTTCAACGATGGATGATTTCTCCATCTTCGGGACTTTGGAAAGTCCTCGACACTTTTTCACACTTAGCGCAAATTCTCCTTTCGAGACTTATGCTGTTCTCGAACTCTTTCTGCACTCCTTGCAGAGTTCTGCGCAGACTCTTCTGCGAATTTACTCGACTTGAAAACCTTCCAAGTTCACGTTCCTCTTATGAACTTATTCATGCCCCCCTGGAAACTTCTCTCCCTTCCTCCTGAGCTTTGTAAGATAAACTTATAGTCTCCTCGACACACTCCTTATGCTTGCTCAGTTCTTTGACGACTTCTCCCTTAGCCTTATGGAAAGGTTTTAGGCATATCCTTTCCTTTGTCGATGTGCTTCTTGCAAAGCCTTCCTTAACCAAAATGGTAAACAATTATGGGATTCTCAAACAATTCCAACCGTATTTCTTCTGTGCATGCTCACACTGGCTCAATGCTCTCCAGGCAGAGTCTTTCAGAGTGTTTAGTAACTCTTAACTATGCTTTCTCCCACACAGTCTTTCTTTCCAAGGTACTTAACCGCCTTGAAATTTATCCCTAGGTATTTGAATTAACCTGGTGTGCCCTCCTGACAATCTCTCTTCTGAGTCCACTGAGTTCAGACACACACTCCTTGCATTGGCTCACAGAGTTTTCTTTCTCTGTTGTGCACTCCTTGCACTTATCCTATAGAACCATAATTAACTCAACACACTCATGAATAGAAAACTTTATCTCTATCCCTACAGATGATTTATAACATCCATCTACAATTCACAAACATGTAAATGAAATTCATAACACAACATCCATTACATAGAAATTTAAAACAAGAAAAACTGTCATTTTCTATTAATGGTGGAATGTCAAATTACAATAGTGGAGTCCAAGCTGCAACTGAGTCTTGGCTCCCTCTGTTTCTCTCCCATACATCTGTCTATAACCTACAACCAACTTATCTAACCTATCCAACCCAAACTCTACTTTTCTTACAATAAAAAGATTTATACAAGAGGGGCTCTATGAGCTTCCCTCACAAGCTAAATTAGTGGTGTCAAATCACCATTCAAATCACCCATCTAATGGATAGATTACAATGATGGAAATATGTTCCAAATCGGATGTAGATCCCTTCTGTCGTCAACATATTAATGGCGACCTTATCTCCAACTTGTGCGAAGGCATATCTTGGCTCTTCCATTTTGTCTTCAATTAATGCCTGGATCACACTTTGGATTCTCGAGGCAAAAAATGAGAGGGTGGTGCCTCTCCTTCCTTGAATGCGCACCATGCATGTTAATTAGTTGGCGCATGGTGAGGTGGAGTGATGCTATTGCATCATACTCCATGGCTATGAAAATCATGAGGTCCTTCTCATGATCTTTCCAGTGTGGTTGAAATCATCCTGGATCCCAAACTTTCTCTTGGAGTTGTCTCTTGGCTCCTCTGCTTCGATGTTTCTGCTCCTGCATCATCCCCTCTTCTTGTGCATGATTCCTTTCATCCCGATTCCTCTTTCCGACCAATTCCTCTGCCAAATCCAACATCAACTTCCTTATCTTCTCATCTACTTCGTCTAGCTACTCTATCAGCTGGTTCTTCCATTGCAGACTAACTTGCTGCATTTCTTCCTTGTTCATGGGAAAATCACACTGATCTCCCAGGTTGTATTCTCCATCTCCCATGGCCTTAACTTTCTACTCTAATGCAACTTCCACCCTTGCATACTTCTCATCACTGAGCTTTCGTTCAACTTCTCCTCCTGACAGATTGTCTCCTGTCAGTTCTACGGCTGGTTGCATTCTGGCTTCCACCAACTGCTCCTCATGCTGGTGTGTCTCCTTTGTCTTGGTTATCTCTTGGTAGCCACCTTCTGGTTCTGGATTTCCCAACCAATCCTCCAGTGTCTTTAACTCCAATTCCCACTGAGTAAGTAACTCAACTGGGTGTTCTCCTTCTGTTGGGACAGACATCAGTATTTGTTCCTCTTCTTCCATGACAGTCTCAGCTGCTTGTCTTCCTGTCGCATATGCAACATCTGTGATAGCCTCTCCTTGACCGCTTGGTAGGAATATCGTGACTCCTCCAATGATCAGAATGCTCCCCTGATCCTTCTCTTTGATGGTGGAATTTTGCAACTTCTCATCATCTTCATTCACATGGCTTGTAGTTCCATGTGAATCTCCATCTGAGTGAGGTCTTCCTTCTGCCTCCTCTTCGTATGTCAAAATCCTCTGATGTGAACTCTCAGTTGAGGTCATCTCCTCGTCCTTTCCCACCTAGAAATCTGGGATGTCTCCTCTGCCCACCTAGAAATTTGAGATGTCTCCTCTACCCACTTGGCAGTTTACAAGATCCACTGATTCTTTCTCATTTTCCACCTAGAAATCTATGAGACCCTTGCCAGATCTCTTTCCCTTATGACTGAGGTTTTCAACATGCCTCAACCACCTCTTTAGCCTCTATTGCTGCCTTCTGGTCAACAACTTTTGAACATGCCATCTGGTTGTTCTCTTCAAAGGCCACTCATACCTCTAGTGTACCTTTGACTCGTGATGCATCTTGAATGCAAGATTCTCCATATGTGATCGGATTTCACTAAGCTCCTTGTCCATCTCGACCTTTCTTTTCGTCTTGCGGTCTGCTCCTCAACCACACTTATGACCTTCAGTAGCCATCTTCACCCTCTACCTACCCTCCTGGAAATCCTGCTACTCACTCTGCATCTGAGAGCATCTCCATCTTCTCCTTCGCCTGAAATCTACAGATGAAACTTGTGCTCTGATACCACTCTGAAGGCCTACCCCCCACTCTGTCTCCTTGGGGCGACTCGATCTCCTGGTCTAGGATCGTTCAAGTCATTGAATTGACTGGTTCGTTGGGCTCCTGATGGAAGTAATTTAACTTGACATATACCCTTTACCTTCTTGATGTGACCATGAGTTACGAATGTGGGTCATCTCCCTTCACGATCCTGCACTTCAGAACTATCACAAACTACTTGCTCCCCTTTTCCCTGATTTCCAAATCGACGAACTCTTTAGGAAAAAATCAACGGTCCACGCTCTTCTCGCGATCAATGACTGTGATCAAATTTGTGAGTTTGGAATTTGCAAGTCCTCTCTTCTCCTGATTGTGAATCAACGAAGTGCTGATCTCTCACCATGCTTCCTATCTTGATGGATGACTAGGATTGCTTCAACTTCCCTAGATCCTTGGGTATTATCCTCCTATTGAATTTCCTCCGAAATGCATGTATCTCTTCCACGTACCCTTCTAGATCCAACGGTCTAGCTTTGAAATCACCCTTCATGACTTCACGAAGATCTTTGTTTGCTTTTGGAAAACCTCTCGAAGTTCCCATGTCCAAACTTCCCGATCTTCTGCCACCTGTCTCCTCTTCGACAATGGATGATTTCTCTATCTTCAGGACTTCGGCAAGTCCTCAAGGATTTTTCACACTTAGCGCAAATTCTCATTTCGAGACTTATGTTGTTCTCAAACTCTTTCTCCACTCCTTGTAGAGTTCTGTGCAGAATCTTTTGTGACTTTACTCGGCTTGAAAACCTTCCAAGTTCATGTTCCTCTTGTGAACTTCTTCGTGCCCCCATGGCAAATTCTCGCCCTTCCTCCTTAGATTTGTAAGATAAACTTGCAGTCTCCTTGTTGGCCCTTGGTTATGGAAGGAAGCAAAGAATGAGGAAGAAAAGGTAAAAAGCGAGCTTCGTGGGAGACATAGTGACTGTCACTGGGTCGAAGTGAGCGAAAGAACAAAAAATATGGAGCGAAGTGCGGAAAAGCAAGCCATTGGATGAGGAGATCGAGGATGACAGGTCAACAAGGAAGATGGAATGAGGATGACTCAGGAAGTGGAAAAAGCCAACATTAGATGCCTTGGAGCACCACGATATGAAGAAGGAAAGACAAGCTAGTGAAGCTCGAAAAGAATGGGTCAAGTTGACCTAGGGTTGTAGACACCTAGGGTTTTGGTAATTAGGGTTTTTGACACCTAGGTTTCAAATTGAGGCTATTAGTGAGGGATTATAATGTATAAATAGAAGTCAAGAGGACCTAGGTCGGGTCGATACTGTGGCTTTACCTTGTTATTGTATTAGAGGTGAGAGAAGTGTTGTGAGAGAGAGCCTTCTGGTATTGTAAGATCTTCAGCTGGGTGAGAAGATCAAGTCCTGCAGCTGGGTGCACATGAAGGGGAGAAGGAGAGAGAGAAGAGAAAGAATCTACTAGCCAAGATCGCAGATCATAACTGTAAGATTTATCTTAATATATCATAAGCACAGTTCTGTGGACGTAGCCCTAGAGAGAGGGTGAACCACGTACATATGTTGTTGTGTGTGTGATTGATGCTTTGAGATCTGTTGTTTTTATAGTGTTATCTGCATCATTGTATTAGATCAGATCTATAGCTGTGAAGGATAGATCTAGCTAGTTGAATGGTAAATGCATGTAATGTTGTTGTTGTAATAAGAACCACTTGATATTCCCCTGGTTGTAGACATCTTTGTCCTACAACCCCTTCATAGCTGCTTCGGGTGAGACTACATCTACTTCACAGGTGCTGCCGAAAGGGGTAGTAGCTAGGGCTTGTTGGTGCGCTCTTGGAGCTAAACCCTGGGTCTGCCCTTGTGCCAACAAATGGTTCCATTCCCGGGACATGAATATTTTTAAGGTTATGTCAAGGTGGTTCTTGTCGAAGATAGAGATTCAGAAGTGGATAGAGGACCAAGAGAAGGACTTAGCTGAAGCCCAGAACAAGAAGCCTAAAATAAGCACTAAAGATTGGCTGCAAAGATACATCTTCACCAAAATTCACAAGATCTTCTTTGGAGGAATCCATCAGGAGCTACATGAGTGGTTGGCCAGGTTAGTTGACACACAATTTGAAATCATATCTAGAACTCTTGTGGTTTGGACACCAGCATTGATCCAGAAGGTCAAGAGAGTCGAAAACGTTGTATCCAGAGCAGTAGATCACTGGTTTGATAGTACCATTGGAGGGTATATCATTGAGTTTGTTGTTGACAAAATGAAATCATATAGCCAAGTCCAGAGATACTTTTTAAAAGGACCCAGAGGAAAATTTGTGCACTTCCTGAAGCTAAGAATTAAGATTCTCTTGCATGAAAACCACATCTTGAAGATACAGTAGATTGATCGGACCTGAAAAGGCTATTGTTCAAGATCTCGGAAAGCGACAACGACATAGAAGCAGGACATACTCGCAGTGGGAAAGTATTCCAAGGGGTTCACCTTGAGAACTTGTTTAAGCAAAACTACGGGGAATAGGGTTTCTATAGTGGAGAAGAGGTAGATCTAACCAACGAAGAGCATCCAGAGCCCACCAGAATAGAAGAAGGGGAAGCTGAAGAACTGTGCCAAAACGAGCTAGAAACCTCAGGAACTGCGCAAAATACTGAAGTAAGTAACATTAATCCTCATGTTGTCCCAACAATACTTAGTAGTCATAATAGTCAGAACCACCAGAGTCTTTAGAGTACTGTTACTATTAACTCAACATCTACTCAGACAAGAACCCTAGTCAGGTCTATGGCAGATGAAATGAGACTCCCTATCTTTAGAGGAGATGGATCTGAAGATCTAGATCATCATTGGTTTCTGTGTGAGGTTGTATGGAATATTAAAAGTATCACCGATGAAGCCATCAAGAGAACCTAGTTCAACACTACGCTAAGGGAGTGCACATTGAGCTGGTACATGCAACTTGTCCAAGGACTGGCACAGACTAAGCCCCCGAATGAGATCAAGAATGTGCTGATTGTAGAGTTTAAGAAACTTAAGTCAGAGTCACAATGTATTACGGAACTAAAAGAGATTAAACAAAAGGTAGAAGAACCTATTTGGGAGTTCGACCAAAGATTCAAGACCCTGACAGGCCAATTAAATTTCCATATCCCCGATGAACAAAACAAAGATTGGTTCATCATTGCGTTGTTACCACAGATAAGGATCCCTCTGATGCAACGGTAGATTGCATCTCAGGGAGAAGCTTTGGAGATCGCCATGACGCTTGAATCAACACCAATGGGAGAATATAGCTCAGGCATTATCCAGATCATGAGCCAACTAACTAGTTTGTCTTTACAAGTCGAGGATATGAAGAAAGATAAGGGAAAAGACAAAAGGGAAGATATTTGGTGTGTAAGATGTAGATATGAAGGCCATGATAAGGAACACAATCCCTTATTTCATGAGTAATTGGAATCAGGGGCACCGAGCCCCTTAAAGAAAGTTAACTTACCCTGGTGCAATATATGCAGAAATAGGCATCGCCCAGGTGAGTGCAAATACATGAAAAAGTATGTCCAGACACCCACAAACTTGTATTGTACATTTTGTAAATTAGTGGGGCATGATGATCAAGATTGTAGAGCTTATGATCCCATGCATGAAAGGTCAAGAGACATATACAAGATTCAAGGCGAAGTACAACAAGAGGGAAACACTCCGCAGTACAACTCTCTGGGGAGAGGAAATTTCACTCCTCGTGGTGGCTACAGAGGATGAGGACGAGGAGGAGGTATGGGTCGAGGTCGAGGAAAAAAATCTATTACAACTGTGTGCAACCAGGACATTTAGCAAGGGATTGTCAGAATCCCTGCACAACCTGTAGTTACTGTAACTCCTTCGAGCATGTCATAGAGGAATGCCCTGTGCTGCTAGCTAAACTTCAGGAAAGACGAGGACCCCAACAAAACCCACAAGTAAAACTGATATATGCTGAACCTTGTGGAGCAGACCCTAGAGTCATTATTACTTGAGGAGGCGTTGCTGCAAGAGAAGACAGAGCGGCCCAAGGAAGGACTGAAAATTACCACAGAGTCAAGAAGGCTACAGAAAATACCCCAACGTTTGATGCTAAGAAAGAAAGACAGATATTCGAGGAGGCAAGGAAAGAGTTCAAAGGAGATCAAGGATCTTCATAAAAGAGACGACTAGAAATCAAAGAATATGGCATGCCTCAGGCATTTGATCCGTCTGCATCGCCAATAGAAGGGAAAGAGGTAAGCAAACTCATGGAATTATATTACACTTGTGTTAAGTTGATTCAAGATAAAGGCATTGTACAAGAATTACAAGATTTAATCAAGCAGTATGAACTAGGAAAAATAGACCCCTTACTGAATAGAGCAGTGCACCAAATTGGAAAAAGGAGAAGGACAAATAAAAAATTACACTTGAATTCTCAGATAGGAGAGTATGAGATAGACTATGTGGTCCTCAACTTAGGGTCAGAGGTCAATGTCATGGCAAAGAAGACTTGGGCATTGATTGGAAAACCCAAGATGATATATTCCCCTATCAGGCTTCGCATGGCTAATCAACAAGCTGTCAGCCCATTTGGACGATTAGAGCATGTCCCAGTGGACATCGATGGAGTAATAACCTTTGCAGATTTTGAGGTAATTGAAATTGTTGACGATAGTTGCCCTTACCCTGCATTATTAGGAATTGATTGGGCCTTTGACAATTCCATTTTTATTGATCTAAAGAAAAGACACATGACATTTGAGAAAGCTGGCCTTAGGGTCGTTGCACCTTTAGATCCAGATGAGGGTCCATGATACACAGAACCTATCAGAGAAGAGGATCATGAATTTGAACTGGAAAACATCTACAAATTAATGGCCAGACAACAAGATTATATCAACCCTACAGTTGATGGGAATATGAGATGGCGAAGTGAAAGTACATGTTCATCCGACTCAGAAGAAGTGCTAGAGAAATGACAGAACCAGATGTACGAAGTATCTACAAGAAAATTTGCTAGGCTAACCAGAGAAATTCGTTGGATTGGCACAATAGTAAGTAATCTACTCACATTTGATGGGTTGAAACCCTTAGAAAACTTCTTATCATAATTTGAGACAAGTGTACCAACACAACAGAGGCTGTTGGCAATGGATGAGGCCATGAAACCCACACCAAAAAGATGGTGGGGGACACATAAAAACAATATTACAAACTGAACACAATGCCGAACTTTGATGACAACACGGTTTTAAGCACAAGTAGGAAGCTGTTAATCTCAATACACAGGTCGAAGCTACCCAAAGGATCATGTACGAAGCTGTGAAGAGATCTGGAGTGACATTCCTAGAGAAAAATGGGTACACAGATACGTCAATACGCTGGATACCACCCCGATTAACTGGTACCTTCAAGCAGAGCTGCGCCTTGTCACTTCAGAATGGGAAGGTATGATCCAGAATTTTATAACCACCTTTTTGTTTGACAGTGAATTTCCTTCTGTAGATCAAGCACTACAGATGGTGAGACATAAAGTATTTAAGGAGGCATCTGGCCTCCCTTTGGAGAAAGAAGAGGATGAATCCACTGCGCCCCTCCAGAAATTGCAGACCTGCTACAACATCAATGCCGACGAAGATGATGATCCAAGGAAGGTGAATATCGCAGAAATAGAAGGTCAAAGAGATGTGGAAGGACCAAGAGTTGAACTACCATTCATTGGACAACCGATAATGATAAATAAAGTCAATATTGGGATAGAGGAGACACCAAAGCTTGCCAATGTTGGAGATTACTAGGACGCTGGTACCACTGAAAAATCACAGAATTACTGCACGAGTATCAGGACTTGTCCCCGACCAAGTTCACTGATATGAAGGGAATCAAAGGACCTATGGGTGAAATGAGAATATCTTTGAAACCATATGCGAAGCCAGTCAAGCAAAGACCCTACAGATTGAACCCAAAATATATGGAAAAAGTAAAGATTGAGCTCGATAGAATGCTGGAAGCAGGGATTATTGAACCTGTCGAAGACTCATAGTGGATTAGCCCCATGGTAGTGCAAGATAAGAAGAAAGGTGAGATCAAGATTTGCGTAGATCTCAGGAAGCTAAATGATGCTTGTCTACATGATCCTTTCCCTACACCTTTCATAGACGAAGTGCTAGATAACGTGGGAGGCCAAGAAGTATATTATTTTACAGATGGGTTTTCAGGATACCATCAGATCCACATTGCCAAGGAGGACTATCATAAGACCACGCTTTCCACAGAGTGGGGATCCTACCAATATACAATAATGCCATTTGGACTGAAGAATGCCCCAATCATCTTTTCCAGGGTGATGGTTGAAGCATTCAAAGATTTTTTGCATAAGTTTTTAGAATCATACTTTGATGACTGGACTATTTTTAGTTTGTTGAATAATCATATTGAATGTCTAAGTCTAATGCTGGATAAATGCAGGCAGTGTCAAATTTCTTTGAATTTGAAGAAGTGCATCTTCTTTTCACCATTTGGAGTATTATTAGGTCATATTGTATGCAAGCAAGGATTGTTGGTGGATCCATCCAAAATTGCAATTATAGTTGATTTACCACCACCTACATCAGTTAAACAACTGCTCACTGCGCTAGGACATACTGGCTATTACAGGAAATTTATCAAGGGATATGCTCAGATTACTGTTCCAATGGATAAGTTATTAAAGAAAGATTGTCAGTTTGGTTGGACAGATGAATGCCAACAGAGCTTCGACACACTGAAACAAAAGATGGTGACTGCGCCCATTCTAGTCTTTCCAGACTGGAGCAAGGAGTTTCATGTGCATGTTGATGCATCTTCTATTTCATTAGGAGTAGTACTAACACAACCTGGAGAAGGGGACATTGACCATCCATTAGCATTTGCTAGAAGAAAACTATCTACCGCTGAAATCAATTACACTACTACAGAAAGAGAGGGATTAGCCATGGTGTATGCATTGCAGAAATTATGACACTAATTGTTGGGAGGACACTTTAAAATGTTTACTAATCACTCCGCGTTGAATTACCTAGTCAACAAGCCAGTGTTGGGGGGGAGAATCTACAGATGGCTTCTCCTATTTCAAGAATATGATTTTGAGATCATAGTTAAGCCAGGAAGAATGAATAAGGGCCCATACCACCTGTCGAGGTTGGAGCATGGTGAAGAACCTACCAGTCTGGAGGATACACTACCAGATGCATAGCTGCTCACCATTATAAATATTGATGACCACTTCACAGACATAGTCCAGTTCCTATTAACAGGAATGGCTCCAGCCGAGTACACAATTCCACAGAAGAAACAACTAGTGGTGCACATTGCAGATGTTTCACTGATAGCTGGTCAGCTATATAAAATGGGACCTGATGAGATCCTAAGAAGATGTGTGATGGAGGAAGAACGCCCTATGATCCTCAAAGAATCTCATGAAGGCATTGTATGAGGACATTACGCAGGAAAAGCAACTGCGCAGAAGGTTCTGCGAGCTGGCCTTTGGTGGTCTACGTTACACAGAGATGCTAAAGAATATACTAGAGCATGCAATGTATGATGACGAGTTGGAAAACCATCCCGAAGAGATGATATTCCATTAGCACCATAGATGACCCTACAAGCATTTGAAAAATGGGCCATCGACTTCGTGGGACCTATAAACCCACCAGGAAAATGAACAGGAGCAAGGTATATTATCACTGCGACATAATACTTGACTAGATGGGCCGAAGCAAGATAAGTCAAGGACTGTAGTGCATCTACAGCTGCACATTTTATATTTGATGACATAATAACCAGGTTTGGATGCCCTAAGGTCCTTATGAGGGATCAAGGTACAAACTTCATCTATAAGACAATTGAAGCCCTGACTGAAGAATTTACAGTCCACCATCAGAAGAATACACATTATCATCCACAAGCAAACAAAATAGTTGAAGCATTCAACAAGATCTTGGAGACAACATTGACAAATATTTACAGTGTGAACAGGGATGACTGGAATTTAAGAGTACCAACAGTGCTATGGGCTTATAGAACCAATTGCAAGAAATTAAAAATGCAAACCCCTTTCAAGTTGGTTTATGGTCTTGAAGCTATTGTCACAATAGAGTACTTGGTACCAAGATTAAGAATTGCTGCATTTAAATACATGGATGATACTGGCGCTATTCATGAGAGGCTAGCACAGTTGGTCGAACTAGAAGAAGACAGATTCATTGCAGGTTTCCATCAACAAATTCAAAGGGAACGAGAAAAGGCCTATCATGACTGACACATCAAGAATAAGATATTCAGGAAAGGTGATTTAGTACTGGTATATGACAATAAGTTTATCAAACACCCTCGGAAGTTCAGAACACATTGGCTAGGACCATATAATATTGCCTATGTTACAGGAGGAGCTGCGCAACTGAAGACATTGAAAGGAGACTGGAAGGAAGGCTTGGTGAATGGGAGTCAGATGAAGTTGTACTATGACAACCAACTGTCTCACAGTTCTCACTAGAATCAAGAAGACAAGGGTCCAAGTACCAGGTGCAGTTGAAACTGGGTACCAGACACAGAAAAAATAGTATGCACAAGGATGGAGAGGAGGCATATAACAGAAAGCAAGGGCTGCAATGCGCAATTGAAAGTCGAAGTAAAACAAGAGGATCAGATCTCAAGTGCCTCGGGACGAGTCACAGGTGAGTGTTGGGGGCCTTTTGGCCCTTGGTTATGGAAGGAAGCGAAGAACGAGGAGGAAAAGGTAAAAAGCGAGCTTCGCAGGAGACACAATGACTGTCATTGGGTCGAAGTGAGAAAAAGAACAGAAAAGATGGAGCGAAGTGCGGAAAAGAAAGCCGTTGGATGAGGAGATCGAGGATGACAGATCAATAAGGAAGTTGGACTGAGGATAACTCAGGAAGTGGAAAAAGTCAGCATTAGATGCCTTGGAGCACCACGAGATGAAGAAGGAAAGACAGGTTGGCGAAGCCCAGGAAGAATGGGTCAAGTTGACCTAGGGTTTTGGTAATTAGGGTTTTTGACACCTAGGTTTCGACCTGAGGCTGTCAGTGAGGGATTATAATGTATAAATAGAAGTCGAGAGGACCTAGGTTGGGTGGATACTGTGGATTTACCTTGTTATTGATTATTTTTCATTGGGAGAATATTGTATTAGGGGTGAGAGAAGTGTTGTGAGAGAGAGCCTTTTGGTATTGTAAGATCTTCAGCTGGGTGCGAAGATCAAGTCCTGCCACTTGGTGTGCAGGAAGGGGAGAAGGAGAGAGAGAAGAGAAAGGATCTGTTGGCCAAGAGCATAGATTAAAACTGTAAGCTTTATCTTAATATATCATAAGCACATTTCTATGGACGTAGCCCCAGAGAGAGGGTGAACCACGTACATCTGTTGTTGTGTGTGATATTGATGCTTTGAGCTCTATTGCTGTTATATTGTTATCTGCATCATTGTATTAGATCATATCTATAGCTGTGAATGATAGATCTATCTAGTTGAATGGTAAATGCATGTTATGTTGTTTTTGTAACAAGAACCACTTGATATTCCCTTGGTTGTAGACATCTCTATCATGCAACCCACTCATAGCTGCTTCGGGTGAGACTGCATCTGCTTCGTAGGTGCTGCCGAAAGGGCCAGTAGCTAGGGCTTGTTGGTGCGCTCTTGGAGCTGAACCCTGGGTCCGCCCCTATGCCAACACTCCTCGACTCACTCCTTATGCTTGCTCAGTTCTTCGACGCTTTCTCCATTAGCCTTATGGAAAGGTTTTAGGCATCTCCTTTCTTTTGTCGACGGGCTTCTTGCAAAGCCTTCCTTCACCAACATGTTCAAAAATTTTGGGATTCTCCAACACTTCCAACCATATTGCTTCTGTGCATTCTCACACTGGCTCGATGCCCTCGTGGAAGAGTATTTCAGAGTGTTCAATAACTCTAAACTGTGCTTTCTCCCACACAGTCTTTCTTTCCAAGGTACTGAACTACCTTGAAATTTCTCATTGGGTCTGTGAATTAACCTAGTGTGCCCTTCTGAAAATCTCTCTTCTGACTCCACCAAGTTCATACATGCACTCCTTGCATTGTCTCACAAAGTTTTATTGATCTGTCGCACACTCCTTGCACTTAGCCTAGAGAACTAGGTTTAACTCAACACACTCACAGATAGAAAACTATATTTCTATCCCTGCAGATGATTTCTAACATTCATATGCAATTCACAAACATGTAAATGACATTCATAACACAACATCCATTACACAGAAATTGAAAACATGAAAAACTGTCATTTTCTATTAATGGTGGAATGTCAAATTACAATAGTGGAGTATGAGCTGCAACTGAGTCTCGACTCTCTGTGTTTCTCTCCCATACATCTGGCTATAACCTACAACCAACGTATCTAACCTATCCAACCCAACCTCTAATTTTCTTACAATACAAATATTTACACAAGAGGGAATCTATGAGCTTCCCTCACAAGCTAAATTAGTGGTGTCAAATCACCATTAAAAACACCCATCTAATGGACATATTACAATGATGGAAATCTGCTCCAAATCAGATGCAGATCCCTACTACCGTCAGCCTATTAATGGCGACCTTATCTCCAGCTTGTGCAAAGGAATATCTCGGCTCTTCCAGCTTGTCTTAAATTAATGTCTGGATCACGTCTTGGCTTCTCGAGGAAAAAAATGAGAGGGTGGTGCCTCTCCTTCCTTGAATGTGCACCACGCGTGTTAATTAGCCGGTGCGTGCTGAGGTGCAATGATGCTCCTGCATCAGGAGGTATCCTTGACAAGCTATCATGCCACTCTTGATCATACTTATCATTTTTCATCACTTCACCCCTTGTTCATCTCCTTATCTTTTGGTATTTCCGGGTATATTGACCCAATAAGGGATTGTACCTCATTTCATGGGAAGAAGGGGTTGAAGGCCTAGAGGTTTGTAGCTAGAAAAATATAAAATCCAATCATAAAACTTCTAGATTTTGGCCCACGGATCTTAAGGATAATGAAATGTCTCTCATAAGAAACTAATGGGACTCGTGAAAAATAACAATATAAGAATGCCAACCAAGGTATAGCATGTGTGGGAAATGTTTTGCATGCTTAGGTAGAAGTCCCACACATTGTCTTCAACTTGGGGAAGCATAATGTGACCAGGGTAGAGTTAATGTGAGAAATGTGTTTCATGCTTAGGTAGAAGCCCCACCTTGGCTTCAACTTGGAAACATCTTAAACAAAAAAGGTAATAAATGGGCTTGGAAAAAGGATGCATTGAAAATGAAGGTGCAACACACCCTCTACAAAGGCACCCATAAATGAGACAACACAAACCCTTGTATGTCATGAACCCCATGCCCAAAATGTTTAAGCCCCCATCCACTTCATCTTCTCCACATGACTTAGAGAGGTTTCCACCTAGGAAACGCTCCTTGACTTAAGGAATGATTCACCCAATAGGTCACTGTATCAACCCTCCCATACCTAAACTTGGAAAATTGCATAGGGTATGTTACCACTATGTAAATTGCTTGGCTAAAGAAGCAAATCACAAAGGTAACCACAAAACCACTTTAGAATTGAAACTATCCCTTTCAATTCAGAGAGGGATATCTCTTGTCACTTGGTCTCCAAAATATAGTTTTATTTAAAGGATCAATGGCTAGATATTTGATTAGATAAAGAGATTTATGAAGTTTGCTGACAGGAAGGAAAAGGAATATGTTGGGAAATGGAGTCAACTTTGAAGAAAATGGAAATATTAGTGATTGGTGGGTAGAACTATCAAGGAAGCAGAGGCTAGATAAGTGATCGTCTTTCAGTTTTAAAATATTGTTGTTGTATGATGGAAGAAAGAGAAAACAATTAACTACATTTAGAGCACCAACTGAGATGAATTCTGATTGAGTTAAAAAGAGATAACAATACTTAAATTTCTTGAATCTAAAGCATCAATATCAAATGAATTTTATACCATTAGCTTTCCAATCTAAGTATATAAGAGTTGTAGATGAAATGAGAAAGAAAACAATAAATACATACATGAGAGAGAAATACACAGTTCATATCACCACTACAAGAATCTCTGGTATGAATAGCATTGTACTTCTGCACTAATATTTCATTTAAGTTAAAAAAGCTTACAAAATGTTCAATACCAATGTCCTCTATGCTTCTTCCAACCCTTTTTACATTCAAAATGATCCAATATAAAGGAAAAATTTATCCCTAAGCTAGAGAAGTTGAACTTCAACACTCTCCTTCAATTTTTGATCTGGTTACAAAAAAAAAAGAGAACAAACTCCAAACTACTTGCTAAAAATAAAAGTTCACTTTGACCATATTAAATGCATAAAAATATCTCGAAAATAAATATTCTCCAACATATTCTCGAACTTTGAAACTAATGTGAATCATTTAGTATAGCTGGAGATGAATCTGAGGTTGATTTTAATGTTGACTAGGATCCCTGACATGTTTGCGTAGAGATCTTCTACAACTCGTTGTGTAACTGTAAGCTACATCAGTTGTGTAGCGAGTTTACACAGTGAATAGTGATCTCCAATTAGCTTCACTCTAGTGGTAACTCCAAAGTCTCTGGAGGCTGAAATTTATCATTGTATCATCCATCAAACATAACCCATCATTTTTCCATCAAGTCTGTACTTACAACACTTGCGTAGCATGAGATCTCTATGCAAGTTCTGTGAAATTTTACTTTCCAGACAAAAACTCAAAACAAATTAACCCTTAATTGATCAAACGAAAAAACTATGAAAACATTGGGTCTATATTTTAGACACCTCTGCAAGTAGGTCCAACTTTCCCCTTCCTTCATCATCAAGTTTCATCCTTAGTTCCAGAGTCTTATTTTCTTTCCCTAATAACAATTTTTTTCTTTTCAGATTGTTACAGGAGAATCCCCCTATGGACAAGTAGATTTCCTCTTGGATACTAGACCCTTATAACCAAGACAAAAAGGTGCTAATGTGGACACTGGCATTCCTTTTCATGTAGCTAAATTATGCAAGGAAGGAGAAGAAAGAAAGGTAAATACATTTATCGACGTTTGTCCTTGCTCGATCCAGGCTGATCTTGATCTCCAAGTTCTTCAGAAGGTTCTGCAATACAATGAGTAGCAACAATGAAACATACTTCCTACTCTACCATGATTAGCTTCATAATAGATCTTATCAAAAGAAACAAGTTCATGAAACATACAAAAACTTAAAGGAAACATGCCAAGCACATATTTATATTAATGAAAACAAAGCAAAGTGATTACAACCATGATGTAGATGCAACAGCTTCACTAATCTCTCTTTGTCCAGAACCTTTCTCAAAAGTTCCATGATTAGAATGACTATAAATTTCACTGATAAATCTCCCTTATGAGATCATAAGTTTGATGCCTCTAAACTCCATCATATGCTTTTACCATGAGAAGGCCTCCTTATATAAGCTTGGAGAGACCCAACCACCTTAGAGACTCTTGGAATAGATTGAGGATCTTTCTCCATTAGCTATGGATATTTCCTAAGATCCAACCTTGACCTCATATTCAAATCCAACTAACTCCAGAGATGAAGGGTATTTTTTCCTGATTTTCCTCAACAGTCAAATATTCCCTCAAACAACTCATCGCTCCCCCAGAATGGGACACAAAGTGTTGCAACCCTCCCTCAAATAAGGGTAGGGAGCACTGGCACTCCCTGATAGTGGGTAGGGGAGTGTTGCCCAAAATTTCCTTAAAAAATCTCAACGCTCCCCCAGAAGGGTGCACAGAGTGTTGCAACGCTCCCCCAAAGAAGGGTAGGGAGCGCTGGCACTTCCTGACAGTAGGTAGGGGAGTGTTGGCCTTCAAAAATAACTTTTGAGTGGTTCTTTCCATGGAAAAAGTTTGTACTCCTCATCAGATGATTTCTCCCTCTTAAACCAATATTTGAAGGTGTCTTAAGTGTCCTTGTGATGTGATTAGAGACATGACATAGGCAAGATGACAGTATGATGTTTGCGACACTTGTGACACTTATGGATAAAATGCGACACTTGCGACACTTGAAATGACGACAATAGGTCATCATTGAAGTGAGTAATTTTGATGTGTAACAGATTGCCCCCCAAAGTGAAAAGTTAGAAGACATGATGACTGAAGTACTTTGTATACTTTTTCAAGCAAGGGTATAGACATGGAGAACCTGGTAGAATCTGCACAAAACCATCAAAAAAATATTATGACATGTTTCAAACCCAAGGCAGGCATACCTATGCTTGGGTAATAAAGACTTGCAAGGTATGGCCACCATAAGATACACTGCAGATCCATAATTGTATTAACAAAAAGGTATAGCCACCAAAGATACAATGTGGATCTATACTCCCATGACATGAACTGATCGTAGCCACAAAAAATACACAGTGGATCTACGAAACGACAAGACATAGCCACAGAACAATACAAAGTGGATCTATGTAATAGTATATGTGTCAATATTCAAAAGAAACTCCGTCGCAACTTGGGCAAAGTATATATTAGAGTTATCACTCAACCCAGGGTCTTCTTACTGATCCTGATGCGGTACGAGTCTAACCATGTGAATAGATGTTATGATGTCAAACATGGAAGAAACCACTTGATTACCGGTAGATGAGGTAAACCGTTAACAAGCGCGAGAGAAATCACCATTGATGCCAATGATTCCCAAGGTACCCTAGTACATTCCAGCGAATGTGAAAAAATGAGATGAAGTCGAACATCCATGGAATCATCCGATAAGGGGTCAATGATGTAAACCTACTATCAAAAGTGAGGAGGCTTGTCATTGAGGCATGCAGGTCCCAAGGTACTAACTAGTTTCTAAGTCTAGTTCCCGGATAATGTGTTGAAGCCGACAGGAACAGACTCGTCGAAGGAGGGCCTTGATGTATCCCCCATCAACAACACGAAACTGACACAAAGATTTAATTGGTGGATCAAAAGATCATGGACTGACATGGGTATTGAAACAAAAATTTGTGATGGTTGAATCTTGAGGTAGCTACTTCCCTTGAACACTGAGGCACGATAGTAGAAACATGACATGGACCAAAACACGATAATGCAGTGGATACTGTGACTTTCATTGGGTGACCCAAAGGAGAAAGAAAACTTAGAGGATTGGTTCAATTCAGAGGTTCAGTGGATTAAAATGTGTGCAATGACAAAGTTCCGTGTTCAAGGGCAACTGTAAGAGTTACTTGTAATGTTCTCAAAAACTGCCTGGCTTGCTTCTTTCAATTTTTTCCCCCATCTAGATAGACAAGTACTTCTTTTTTATTTAACGAGCTCGAGGAGGGTAACACATGCTTGATATAACTCACCTTCGGTAAGTTCCTCTTCCTTTGTTTAACAAACTGAAAGAAGTAAGGGTTCAGTCCCGTATGGGCCCTTCAATGTATGATCGTTTAACGAGTCCAGAGAAGGTAAAAGAGGTGATTTTTCATGTTTAGAGAGTATGAAAAGAACTTAAAGATGACTCCAGAGTTGTCCTTTTTCGTAATTTTAGTCTCGCGAGTCCAAAAAGAGATAAACTACCACTTGAAAGATGCCCTTTCAAACCTTTTAACGAGTGGGAAAGGAAGTAAGATCACTCGGCAATCTTTTCATGTTTAGAGAGTCTGAAAAGAGCTTAAAGAAGACTCTAGGGGATTCATTTTTTGTATATCCATGTGAGCCGAAAAAGAGATAAAAGGTTGCTTGATTACATTCTCATGTTTTTACGAGCGCGAGAAAGAACAAAGACTAAGCTCAGTACTCTGCCCTCAGCTTGAAAGCTAGTGGCTTAACTCCATAATGATCATCAAAGGATGGATACATGCCCCTGAAGCTTCAATTCATTCACCGACTTTGAGGTTGTCACCAATTTCTGTACTAGATGGAGAAAAAGGATAAGGGTGGATGAAATGAAGGTTCAAATACAAGACCTAACAAAAGACTCGACTCAACATCTACGAGATTTGGCAAAAGACTCGACCTAACAGGAGAGGTGACTGTTTCATATTTTAACGAGCTTGACACAGGAAAAGAACTATGCTCAAGGCTCTGGGTTGAATCCCTAGATTTTTGTTTCATTTTTTAACGAGCTTGTTACAGAGATGAAAAAATATGCTCATGACCTCTGTTTCATTTTTTAACAATCTTGCAACAGAGAGGAAAACAATGCTCGTGGAATATTCTTGATCATGGTTTCCAAGAGGATAATTCTCTGGAAGGAAACCCTGTCAAGGGACAAAAATCATTCATGGCTTCCAAGAGATATTCACTAGATGGAAGAATAATTCTTTGGAAGGAACACATGTCACGAGCAGCGATAGGGGTAAGGAGATCATTCTCCAATAGCCCTATCGAAGAGATCACCATGTCAACTACTGGATCCAATTCATCGGAAGTTGAAGTCATGGGAGACAATGCCACATAATTGACCTATGGCAGAGGTGATACCGACTGGTTATAAGAACCGTTTAGGGAGGTCATTGGGTTGATGGTCAAGTCAGGGCCAACAAACGAAATTTGATCAATAGTCACCATTATTCCATCGTGCGGGAAAGATATCACATGAAAAAGAGTGGACACAATAGATTTCATGGCATAGACATAATCTCGCCCAAGGAGTAAATCGAAATCCAAGGTGTCTTGGACTACCATAACATCAATAAAGATAGTTTTCCCTTCCAAAGTTATGGAAAACTAAGGAAGGATCCCGAAAGGGTGACTGGTTCTTCTATTGAAAGTGAACAGAGTTTAGGTAACCGACAAAAGCTGAGGATAACCCAAAGCTTGCCAAGAAATAGAGGACAAAATACTAACGAACAAACCTTCATTTATCAACACATGAGGAACGTCCCGAACACAAACCTGTACTGTAATATTGAAAGGAATGTGGGAGGGAAGACAAGGTCTAGTTAGTGCACCCCAATAAAAAAGGATGGCCTCATTACTTGGAGCGGTTTTCACAGAAGAAGGAGGAATGACCCCTGACATGGTAGATCCTATATCAATGAGAAAAACATGGGCAGAATAGGGTTTACTCTCTAGCAGGAGAGTTAGATCGATGGATAACAACATCAAATCGATCACTTGGGTTTCATTCTCCAAGGGGAGAATGGGGTCGATAGGTGGAAACAGTTCGATCGCTTGGATTGCACTCTCTAATGGGAGATCGAGATTGAACGAAGAAGGGACCAGAGCAACCACTTTGGCATGATCAACTGGACTAACCGATGAAGGGACCAGAGCAACCACTTTGGCACTCATCAAAGGAGGAGTGGGATTGACCATGTTGGCACTCTTCAGATAAAGGGTGGGATTGACCAATGACGGGACTGGATCAGTCACTTGGGTTTCACTTTTCGGATGAGAAGTGGGGTTGATCGATGATGGAACTGGATTAGCTACTTTGGTTAGTGGTTCAACCGAGGATGAAACTAGATTGACCACCTGATCAACCAAACTGATCGGGGATGGAAATGGATTGACCATTCCATCAATGAATGATGGGTTGGGAGAAATCTTACGATAACCAGTTGGAAGTTGAAGCTTTTCCAAAAGAGAAGAAGCCTTGTCCATGCGAGGACAAATGTGAGAATAATGATCACCTTCGCATAACATACAAGGAAATTTTACAGTTGTCTTCTTCTTACCAACTTTAATGCCACTAGTTGATGGGGGCATCACCAACATATACATCAGGGGTCGATGATGTGGACGACCACATTTCTAAGACCTTGGAAATACCAGGGCAATCCCTCAGAAAGTGGTCACCCTTACAAAGACTGCAAGGGAATATGGGTTTTAGATTATTCATTTTAATCTTGTCGACCTCATCAACATTCCCAATACTATTAACAATAGTTGGTTTCTTCGATCCAACATTTGATGCAGTTGGAGGCTTGGTCCCTTTCTGGGTCTTCTTCTTCTCTTTCTATTTCTTCTTCTTCTTATCAACCTGGCTACTTGCTTTAGAGCTTTCACTAGGCAAAGAAGGAGAAATAGAAGGAGACCTGACGGGCGAAGAAGGAGAAAGGTTGACATGAGGTTGATGTCAAGGTGGTGTGCTTACATTTGAAGCACCTGCATTTGAGATCACCGTAGTGGAAAACAACCATACCGGTAACCCAATTGTGAGACCTGGAAGGCTCAAAGTAGCGATGCAAGGAGGACCAACGTTTCCGTAAGAAGGAAAAACAAAGGTTTCCCCTGGAAAAGGGTTTCCTTCATTGGTCATTTCGGGAACTGACGCCATAAAAAATAAAGATCCAACCTAGATTCTACTAGGGAGAACAAACAACACATGCTAAAAATCTAGTAAGAAAACAAGCAAACAAAACCTTCTCACAATGAGCACACTAGTTGGTGATGAAATCCAATATCGCGGGAACAAAGTAAGTAGGGGCTGAGATAGAGCGGGTGGAAAAGTTACGTTGATGACCTTCTTAACGGACTTACGACTTGGTGCAAGCTCCCACACATAATCATGGATATACCCTCCAAGGATCCCGAGTGAGTTTGGCCAACGTCGATTCCAGGTACCGTGAAGACTTTCCCCTCCACAGTCACCTTGTGTAAATACTCTAAAGAGATAGGACACTAAGGTTACCAACTACAACAGTGATTCCTGGAGAAATAGTCGACAGTCTGATCCATGCGCAAGGGCAGGGTATCTATCCTGAAATCAACTTGAAAGGCTTCCACTCATCATTATGGGTATACCTTCAAGAAACCCCCATAATACGTGTAATCTCTACACCAAGACCAACAAAGCAGGGTGAGTAACTCTGCTAGTCTTAATGCGACCTCGGGTTTGACCCTTGTGTGAGAAGGGCTTCCCAGGACAAAATGTAGCAATTGGATTTCACCGCTCCCTAACACAAGATTCTATGTTTGTTTTCAGCTTTGGAAAGTTATCTTTCACACCTGTTCCAAATCCCTACAACTAATCTGATGTAGGTTTGCTACCAGAAAATATAAAAATCTCTAATCAATTTTTAGTTTAGCGCTTTATTTTTAAGGTTGTTGTTACTCAAAAGGATAACGGTGTGGCAAATATGGTGTTTTGACCAACTTGAAAGTGATGCAAAGAGATGAATATGCAATATTTTCATTTCGATGAAAGCTATGCTACGAGAAGGAGAAAATATTCATTATTCCAAATGCGCAATGTCCCAAAATGCCAAAAAACATGCAATTCTGCTACTTCAAATGCAAGCTAGTATCAATACCCAAAAGAGAGAATGCATCTATGTTCTTTGTTTTATTATCATGTATACATAAAGTAAATACAAAACCTTCAATGCTCCACTACTTTCAATCAGGAGAAAGAGTCCTATGCAGATGCAAAAGACATGAAGCAAAAGGGCTAGAAACAAAGCATGCACTCAAGGTAGTGAGGTATGAAAGAAAACAAGTAGAAACTTGTTCTAAAAATAAATAACACCATAAATTATTCTACAACCAATCAATCATTCAAGGAACACAAATAAAATGCAGAGAATAATCCAAGAAAAGATAGGGAGAAAGAGAAATCACTCAAAACTGTCCTGCCAAAAAAGCAGTTAGAAAAGACAATTTCACATTTCTAAAAAAAGGTTTCAAGCTTCAATGAAGACAATAGGGATTTATAAGCATCAAAAACCATCAAAAACCAATCCAAACAACTTCACAAACCAACCATGGACTCTGGGTAAAGATCTATGCAAAACAGGCAGCAAAAGACTGAGCAAAAGAAGACAAAAACTCTCAAAAAAGAGACTAGTGCTCCCTAACAAAAGGGTACAGAGTGTTGCAACGCTCCCTAAAACACTGTAGGGGAGAACTGGCGCTCTGGTATGGCCTACAGGGGGGCGTTGTTCCTCCCATAAACTCAGAAAAAGAGCCAAAAACCATGCAAACATTCACCTAGAATGCATGAAAATTGGTGAAATTGCTAGTGAAGGTAGGAGAAGGTTAATGGATGATGAAAAACCAATAAAAGTGATCTGAAAGGTGGGAAAAGGGAAGGGACAAATCAAGGAAATACAAGTAGTATTCCTTCCCTAGTGGAGTCACCAATTTCTGTTATAGGAGAATCTCCCTACGGACAAGTGGATTTCCTCTTGGATACTTGACCCCAATAACCAAGATAGAAAGGTGTTAATGTGGACACTAGCATTCATTTTCATGAAGCTAAACTATTCAAGGAAGAAGAAGAAAGAAAGGTAAATACCTTTACTGACATTTTTCCTTTCTCGATCTAGGCTGATCTTGATCTCCAAGTTCTTCAGAAGGTCCTGCAATACAATGAGCAACAACAACGAAACATACTTCCTACTCTACCATGATTAGCTTGATAATAGATCTTATCAAAAGAAACAAGTTCATGAAACATACACAAACTTAAAGGAAACAAGCCAAGCACATATTTATATTAATTAAAA
>JASDQU010681980.1:86521-100676 GCA_032191745.1 Picea mariana
CACCATGATGAAGTAGTCCAACCACCATTGTAAGCCCGAGTCCCATGTCCAAGTGCTCATGTGAACTCCTTGTGGAAGATTTTGGAACCCAATAACCAACTCAAAAATGATGTTGCAAAGACTGACACCTGTCATGTGGATCCAAATAAGAAGATCCATCCACATAGTGGAAAAGGGTTGTAGTAGAATCTAGAAGGAATAATACCACTGTAGAATAAGCAGGATGGATACTGGTAATAATCATTGGCTCTTGATTTGTCACATTGATGCTCTCTACAGAAGGTGGATTAGAGTCTTCAAATAAAATATGAAAGTGGTTGTCATCCCAGAAATGACAACTATTCATATACTAATCATCACAATCAGCCTCAAAATCATGCAAAACATACATTTCTTGATTATATTCATTCATGGTGTCTTCCATAAGAAATCTCTCCTGCATGTTATCCAATGAATCTTGAATACTATGAAAACTATTATTGAGGCCATTTGCAAGGACATGGAATCTAGCATCCAATGTGTCATACAATTGGAATTTGAATGCTTAAGTAATTTGTAGAATTTCATTGAGGGTTTGAGAGGAAATAGCCATCTAATAACCTTATGAACTCTTCGGTCCCACAACCATCATGAAAAAACCCAAAAAATAGACCAATAAGTTACGACAGAAAATTGTGGCTTTTTCTGGAAAACCTTAAAAAACAGTTGAATTTAAAACGCTCATAACTTCACTTCTTGGATTTCGTTTCGGCTTATTGTTTTTTTGAAATTGGGTGAAATTGTGAGAGGAACTCAGATCTGTAATTTATTTGGGCAAATTCGGCCTTCAGCTACTACATACATAAATAAGAAAATCGCGACGCCTTCCGCAGAAAAAACCCTGAAAATTGCAGATTTTAAAACTTCAATATATTGACTTCCCGGACTCCGTTTTAGATGATTGTTTTTTCACCTTGGGTGTTTTTCTGAGAGGAACTCGGATATACAACCTTTTTCTACAAATTTTGTATAGAAATATACCAAAAATTTCTGGAATGTCGCGGCCCTTTTTTTTTTCTTCGAAAAAAAAAATCTATCAAAATGAAAAATATTTGTCCACAATGTCTGCCAAGGAAAGTGCTCTAATACCACTTGTTAAGAACCTATACCAGATCTGCAAATATACTTCATAAATAACCAATAATAAACCAAACCATTCACCATAACATGAACACAATAATATAGAGAAAACCCTTAAGGTAGGGCAACACTATACAATGGATCCTATTATGGAAGGGATCCTCTCATGTTCACTTGCCTCTTCGAGGGGGCATCCTCCTATTGAGCTACCGCTCCAAATACAATAATTCTCTTCATATCTCATTACATTACTTGAACCTCTTTATATAGTGCTACCATCACCTAAGAACATTCTAGAGAAAGAATCTTCTAGAAGTAGAACCTTCTAAGAAGTCCTCTTACATTTATTATATCTAACTACCATAGTGAGCCTTATTTAATAATATAGTGAACCTAGTCCACCTTACATTGAATGGCCTCCACTATTATCACTATGGGCCCTCTGGCCCCCCACTACTACCTCTCTATCTACCTAACAAAGACTTTACTATATCGGGACAGTTCCTGTCGTACTGGACACACTCCTTTTGCTAGAACTTCAGAGTGAATGCAACATTGAATGTATATCTAGGATTAGGGGAGAGTTTATACATTACTCGCATATGTTCTGTTCGGAAAGAGCCGACAATGACCTTCTGATGGTTGAAAATGATCCTGGTCTGGACGTCAACATGCTCCAAGGCCCAGCTTATCATGTCGTTATAAGGCATGAGCCTTGGTCGTGATGTTATTTTGTGCAACTCCAAATGCGCTATACATCTGAGTTTAAATGTATAATTGTCATCCTCTTCTTTGGCATGATCCTCGGGACAATTTATGATTTCATGCTCTAGAATCTCGAACACCTGCGTCCAAGATTTAACAGTGTATGTGGCTTGCGGCATGGTTTCCGACAGAACATCTGCATTTGGGTTTGAATCCTTGCCTACCGCATCAGGATTTTTTGTCATTTTTCGTGGCGCCATAACTTCTAAAGAGACAAAGTGAAATCACCTATTGCAAAGAAAATTTGTGAGTCTTTCAAACAAATAAAGCTTGCTAATTGCAGAAGGTGAAAATGAATTCGAAATCAGGGTGCTTTTATTCAAAACAGACTTGTCATTTTTCGTATAGCTTTACTGATGGAAATATTATTAACGTTTGATGGAAAAGTCTACCTGGCGATCCGCAATCCACGTTTAAATCATTATTCTTAACTAGTCATAAATGCCATCAACAATTCAATGGTTTGTGTTAGGGAGTTTTCGATGTGACAGAGTGGGAACCTCTCGAATCCTGAATATGCGGAAAGATTATTCTTTGAATAATCACTTGTAAAACTTTAATTAATCATGTTTAAGATGGTGCATTAACTTCAAGTGTTTCGGGAGTTCGAACTTTGAGGACTTTCAATGTATCTCGAGAGGGACTTCCCGAAACCCAAAATGCGAAGCAAATTAATTATCTAGTAATGTATTTTAAGTCCTAATTAATTGAATTTAACTTGAAGTATTTCGGGAGTTCAGGATTTGTAAATTTTAGAATATCATTCAGGGGAAACATCCAAAACTCGAACTACGAAGTCATTAATTATATTTTGATCATGATTAACTTAGTTATTTAACATTTAATACTTCGGCATTTTGACATTTCGGTGATTCGTGAATTCATTTTTTGTTTAAATCCCAAAGGACCATCTCTCGTAGTGATGTGTCAAGCAAAGGAAGGTGTCACGTGTCGACTCAGGAAAGACTCTAAAGGTACATGTGTCCTACGACTTGTGCCTTTAAAAAAGTTTAGGAAAAGCTGTGAGCAGACACCTTCGGATTTCAGAGCTTCGGGGTTTTTATTGTTAGGACTTATTGCAACATCCGAAGCGCGAAGCTCCGAAACGACCGTTAGAGATTTACCTCTTTAAAATTCAGGTGACTCCAAAACTTCAGAGGTATTTGGATCGTTCGATCAAAAGAAAAACTCATCAACGACGGATATCACGCGCTCCTTATTATTTACCAACCAACAAATGAATTTAACTTAATTTTAAATGTCATTTACCAATTTTCCGTTTTCTTCGGGTATAATTATATTTTCATGAGGTGGAAAGTATAGGGCTCAAAAGTTCATAATTGTATGTGTTCCAACAGAGGGATAGGTCCAGAGGAAAACAATGAGAGAAATAAACCCTTCAAGAGTAAGTGCGATAATGGTATGAGTTGGGTTTACTCAATGGCTTGGGTGACATTAAATTCATTTCTATGAGCACCTTTGTAGAGAGAGTGTTTGTTTCTTGAGGTATCCTTTCCTTGGTACCTTTTTTCATTTTGAACCCCTTAATTGCCTTTTGATACCCATTCATTATTTTGCAAGTCACCTTTACAGGTTTCAAGATTTTATTCTTTCATTTTTTTACAAGGATAAAGTCATGTTATAAGTGTGCATTCAGTGTATCAGGACAAGGGATGATTACCATTAGAGGGGGTAGAGCTCAAGATGGCTAGTGGCTTTTATAGGAAGCCTTTATCATTTTTTACATAGCATATATATCAGTTGCATCAACCTATGGGCCTTCATCCCCTTCTTCTCATGAGAGAATGGACTATGACCCATTACCAAAGTTTAGTACATTGTGATAGGCTCCATGATGGAAAGTGTTAATTATGGTGGGGAACAGAACATTACCCTTGTGAGGTCCCCCTAGTAGTACCCCTTTTCCCTGGGTGGTGACAGCATGGTACTAAGGCACAAAAATTGAACATCAAGATGAAATGAGGAAAAAAACATAACTTCTCAAGCAAGTGATACATTATCCAACTTCAACTAATGATCCTCATTTGCGTGCCCAGTGAATTAATCACAACACTTTGCATGAAAGGAGGAATAACATACCTCGTGGTGGCGTTGGCTTACCATATCCTACACATTGAGTTGTCTGGATGTGATGAGTTTGGTTTATGTATAGTTGTAAGAGACAATATGAGGGGGTATGTTGGGCTTCCATCTGTGGACATGCTTATCATCAGCATGGTCGGAGTCATTGTCTTCATTGCGGGCCATGAGACATGACCTCCTCTAGTTATCCCTAGGCATGGGGGGTAACATCTGGCTCCAACATGGGGATATGTTCTCATTGTAGAGCACATGAGAACCTCAACATCTCTAGTTGTACAAGACCTGCAATCCCTCACCCACTTCAAACAGCATAACCCTTTAGAAGTACCAGTCGGTGGATGTGATCCATCGGGGTCAGTGTCAAATCAAAATCATGCAAAAAAGAAAAAAATGTCATTACAGCTATACATGATAAAGTAATATAATGACCAAATGCAAGTTCCTAACACACATGCATTATATACAAATGAAATGCAATATATACAAGATGATGCAATATTATACTAGCATGAATGCATACATATATACAAATGGAAATGAAAAATGCACATGACCTACCTACCCTAATGTTACATGTCAGCTGAAATGCTAGGTATAATCATATAACCAGTGAATCCATCCTAGCATTTCATCAAATTCAAAAATTTTACCCTTGTTCTTAAAAATAAATCAAATCAAGGACAAGTCAAGTAAATTTAAATGATCGTGAGCTGGGATAATCATCATTAGAGAGAAAAAAAAGAAAGCAAACTCATGAGGGAGGGAGGGAGGAACAAAATTATGACAAGGCACATCCCCAAAAGAATGTGCAATCCATCTCTGAATAGGGTTGTGACGAGATAAAGGCTCATAAGACTGACTCAAAGGCTCTGAAGGTTGATTACCTTGGACCTCATCACTCCCTGAGGCCTGGGAAGGGATGAATAGGAATCTGGAGGATCACTGGTAATTACTCAAGGGGAGGTTGAAAAAATGGGATGTCAAATTTCTTCTTAGAGCCTCCATCCTACCTTTAAATTATAAGGAAAAAAATTTCCCTAGAGACAACTTGGGACAAGGAACAGGTTTCCCAATTGTATCCTCAGTGGTATAGCAAGATGAAGGAAAATAAGAAGGTTGGAAACTCTCATCATGAAACTCATGTTCCGGGAGAATCATGGCCTCATCTTCATCAATGTTAGAGCACAAAGGTGGTTGCAAATCTTCTTCGTAGGATAGATCCAAGTTC
This sequence comes from Picea mariana, assembly GCA_032191745.1. Lineage (NCBI taxonomy): Eukaryota > Viridiplantae > Streptophyta > Pinopsida > Pinales > Pinaceae > Picea > Picea mariana. Next base: position 91,737 of record JASDQU010681980.1, read on the forward strand.
TTAAAAGGATATATATTACCACTTCCAAGGTATGATCAGGAATCATCGTGACAATACTACGATAAGTTGTCCGTGGGTGGTTGGAACAAATCTATGATCATATCATTTTCATGTTCCCATACATCTGAGTCATTAATAATCACCCATGGTTGTTCTGAAGGCAATAATTCTATGTTCTTTTGAAAACAACCTTCAGTGTCGTAAATGGGATCTCCATCAAAACTAGAACATTTCATGTCCCAATTATGTCTCCCAACATGTATAAAATCATCATATTTTCAATCATATCATCACCTTTATTATAGCATGAAGGGTTTAATGCATCCAAGGGTTCCTCTAGCACCTCTTTACTTTCCAAATCATGAAATGAAGCAACATCAAAAACATGGAAAGGAGTATAACCTACCACGTTCTCTTCTTCACGTGCAGGAGGAATGGAAGCTTGGTTGACTTCATCTTCATTAGATAGAGGATAAAATATTGATGTTTCATCTTCACGAGGGGCCTCTTCGTGGATTGGGTCTTCATGGTCTACTTCATAAAATTGTTCTTCAACAAGTTCACAAGGCATGTCATGTTCTACTTCGTGTATTTGGTGATCTTCCTCAAAAATTTCTTTCTTAGGTTCTTGCCCTAGAGGTGTGTGATTTTTGAGGCTCTCATCCAAGGCATGCTCAAGATATGGAGGTTCTTCGTCAATAAATTCTTCATGTGGATGAACATTTCCAATAAATTATTCCTCTTGGTCATGGTGCGCTTCCCTAAGATCTCTTATAAGAAAATCTGAGAAGAAACCTTCTTTTTTAAGGGTTGCGGTGAGCTCTCGAAGAATGTCTTCATATGTGTGGCTTTGTGGTTTTGAAAACTCAAGAAACTTACTAATGAGATATGTGAGAGAGGACATACCTTTTTGTTTGCAACAACTCTTGATCTAGTGTTGTATTCCAAATAGAAAGGAAAGTATAAACAATTTTACTTGCACATCCTCATATCATGCTTTTACCTTGTGTATGTATTATAGCACAAATTGCCACAACTATGAATTTGTGACATGGCCCAACCCTTTCCCTAGCTTGTTAATCAAAATCTCAATTTCCCTCATCAAAGTCACTTAAAAAACTTGAATTTTTCTTATATCTACGGGTTTCCTTTGTGCAACACACAGACATTCGTGCCTTGTTAGCTTGCAGCCCGCGGATGCCCTCAAAAAATGTGAAAAAAAATATAATTCCACATTTTCAGGTGGGGTTTTTGGTTGGGATCGTTTCCCAACCTCTCTAAGCCCATACCAAACGAAATTCAACCTCCTTAACCTCTCAAGGATGGTATAAATGTACCATTGAGGGCATGGATGAGGAGGGAGAACTAAGGTGCAAGATCATGCTGGAATTATTTTAGCAAGCTTCCCTAATCTCTTCATTCTCTGAGTAACATCCCATACGTGGAAACTCATTTTCCAGTGTTCCTTTCTTTCTCTATATAACTACAGGGTGTGTTCCTATCCCTATTGAGTTATCCAAGGAAGAGCCTCACTGCGTGAGTTGATGCTTGAAGGTCTTTGGAGGAACCCATGGCAGTTGGCTCCAAACTAGTACTAAAGGTTGAATCAAGTTAAAACTACCTTTCTTACATTGTTGCTAATAGAAGAGTTATCTTTCCCTCCTATTGTGTGTTTATTGGTTCATTGTAATGTTATATGCTAATGTCTTTTATATATGGTTGAATCTATGCACATGACATATGTTATTTGAATGTATAACTATCTTGTAGCAGTCTATTCTTGGTTTCCTATTGCAGGCTAGTTCCGACAAAGATCATGAGTTCGACATCAAACGACGGATTCAAGGTGTGATCTCTCTCTCTCTCTCTCTAAAAGTAGTTATTTATTGTATGCATTGATATAGATGATGGTAGGTTATGTCTTCTAAATTTAGTCTTGCTCTGTTGTGACTTGACCTAAAGTCACGGGGCAAAAATCCCTTAAACAATATGTACTTCAAGAACTCTACAATGTGAATAACAAGAAATCCTTTGAATTATGGAGAGTTCTTTTACTATCTTATATCAAACTCATTTGGGTATCCCTAAAAGCTTTCAAAATCAATGGAAGGATACATTTGATCCTAGGGCGTCATGATTCGATCACTTGAGAATCTGAAATATCACAAAGTTGATAGTAGGATGAAACATCAAAATATATCAGTGGATTCGCCAGATGATCTCCCTTGGATCATCAAAAGTAAGTGAGGGATTCTACCCTTAGTGGAGTCTCCAGGGAAACTTTTGAGATAAGGTCTTTGGGATAAGTTTACCAGAAGGATGTCATAGGGAGAATGACTCAATCATTCCTGGAAATGACGCCAAAATGTTATCACAAGATTTGTACTGGTGCAAATCCCTCCACAAGTTCCCAAATCTTGTGTAACTATGGAAGAATATATCATTGTCACCTAAGTAGAGACTTCCCTCATTTTAGTGATGGAAATAGATCCACCACAAGGGAGGTTTCCTTGGTGAACTCAAGGGATCAAATAGCTATATTAGTCAAGCCTACAGTTCCCTATCTTGGTCACCTGTTAGTTAGTTTTAGGTCTAGGAAAGTGTTGGAAACTTAATCCATGTGGAGAAGGAATATGAAACGAAAAGTCATCATAATGGTCATCAGAGTCCAAGCAACCTCTTGGAAGATGAATCCAAAAGTCAAGCTCAATGTATTTATACATGTATCATATTAATTAAAAATGCACATTCATGTTTATCAAAATCCTATGTCCAAGAGTGGTATCAAAGCTCCTGTAGTTCTTAGGACCTGATTATCCTATGGCAGTTTTCCATAGTTGTGTGTCTATCTAGTTTATTCCCTTGGAATTATATTTTCTCTCTTACTTGCAGAAACAATCTACGAGCCTGTCTACCTGCCAATCTACCATCATCAGCCTGCAGATTTGTCTCCTCGTACAAAAACGTCTGTTAGTTTGCTTGATTCTCTGGCATTTTCATTCCCAGAGGATAGAAACGGCTATCTGCCCCTCTGTCTTCCCAGTCTTCCAATGTAGAAAATGCCCCTTTGCTATTATTTCTGCCCATTTGTCATGGGCGCACACTCTCTCAGTCCTCTATCTTCCTGCCATCTGCTTGCTCTCTGTCGTTCACAGATATTAGGGTTTCTTTCAAGGTGCTCTCTCCTCCTTTGTAATCCCTAAGAATATCCCTCTACTCCCTTTTGGTCCATTCCTGATCCTACTTCTGCAGAGCTGAGCCAACCTTAACAATGAGCGTAACAGTGGCTTGCATACACGAGATTACTCTAGAGAAAAATATCTGAAAGAAACTTGAAACCCTTGGCTCCCTTGGCTCCGTTTATGAGACCTCGCGCGGATTTACGGTTGGGTGAAACCAAAACGAACCCTCAATGGTACATAGAGGAGCAGTCGACGTGTGAATGGTATCTTACTCGACGGGTGTGATACCATTTAGCATCAACGCCAGGAGGTATGCGAATGAGGTGAAAGAAATTGCAGGTGAAAGTCGGAGAAACGCACAACTCAGCCGCCTTTATTCGTAAAAGAATACAGAAGTTTCTTGGGTATGAAACATTGAGGAGAAACATTCATCTCAAGTTGTTCAAGAGCAAATGATTCATTTGCAGAAGTTGTCCTTGCACCTTCATAAGGAATTGGACTCCTTTCCATTGTCGCCGACCTCTTTCTTCCCCCGCCTCATTCTTCCATAGGGGTTACTATGCTAAGTAACACTTAGCAATGTTTTGGTCATACTCTCATTACTCTCCCTATGGTCAGAGATTAAAATAAAAGCATGAGGTATTTTGGAGAGAAGGTGCTTGATTTTTGTGCCTGGGGTAACTAAAAAGGTTGTGCAACAGGTATCAATCAATTCAACGGTGATTTAAGTGGGTTGGTGTGTGTCGGGGTTGGCGCTCCAGTGTACCTTGTTGTTTTGGAACTTGTTGGTCTCTCTTGGAACTTGCCATCACATTTGAAATAACAACTCTCTGGTTAGCTTCCTCTTCTAGTATATTCTCTATGCAAAATCCTTCTGGACCGTCAATCTTTTTCAACATATGGTGATGTCTTTCAAGGTTCTCCTTTACTGCACGGCCAAAGGATGTCTTCAAATCCCGTGAGACAAGCTACAACATTAACAGTAGCAATGACAACACACAATAGCAGTGACAACACACTTGAAGCATTGTAAGTTTATTTTTTTGTTTTTTAAATCAAGTTGAATTTCTTCTAAAAAGGTGCATTTTCAGTAGAAGCCGACACCCTTCATTTGTCGAGTCTACATAGTTTAGTTTGCACTTAGTCTGATTGTTAAAGGGTGGAGTTCCAAGAAACCCTTAAGGTCTAAGTCAGTCTCTGAGATATGGCTCGAGTTGAGGAAATGTTAGATTTATTGAACACTCTAATCCTCTCTTCTATGGACAACATAGTCATCATTGACAAAATAACTTTACATTCTGTTGTGACCTGCTTGCAAGTTTCGCAAGTGAAAGAAACATTACTTCAAACTCATAACCAACTTCCTCATGAAGCACTTGAGATAAAGAATCTTTGACGACATTCTAAACTAGTCCTTGTTCAGAACCCTATATTCAAAGATGATGAAGAAGATGAGGTTGATTCAAAACAATAGATAGCGCAACAACCACTCAGTGAGCTAGCCCCAAATTCAAGTGTAGATAAAGTTCAACTTCCTCTTTCCAAGCCAATCATCAGACCTTGAGAAGAAATCAGGGACAACAAGCACACAACCGATATTGGATATGAAAATGATGTCACCTTTCATAATCCATATTACACCAAATCGATCTAGTTCCAGAGTGCAAGACTGCTACAAGATGGTTCACATTCACCTGCTCTAGTTCAAGAGCAAATTCTAATATGCCAACGTTGTCAACGAGTTGGCCATGTTGAAGATTAATGCTTAGATAATCATCCCTGCAAGCATTATAGAAAGAAGAATCGTCCTTAAGACAAATGTTCTAACCACAAGAAACCTGCAAGAGTTAAGAACCACTATGGGTGGATGACTTATTGGCGATGGTCATCAATATCTAAGAAGATATCTCAATCATACCATATAATTTATTCTCGGGTATTGACACTAGACATATTTTCGTCTTCTCACCTTGTCCCTGACAGGGGGGAACAACATCAACGATTGACAATCAGGCTTCGAGTTTTGAAGTCTTATCAATCGAGCAGTAACAAGCGAGCGTGATTGGTTTTGTGGTTTTCCTAAACCACCACTTAATAAAAGAATTACAGCTTCTGCTAGAAAACGATTTGTGGTTTCCCTTAAACCTCCACTTGGTAGAAGATTTTTAGCTTCTTCTACATCAGAGTTTATGGTCATCTTTAAACTAGCATCGAGAGAACTTCCAATTAGCAGAAGACATCAGCTTCCAACTTCTAGCTAACTTAGAAAATGCTCTCGGAACCATTGATCCTAGAGAAGGGTTCCAATGTTTTTGGTCATCCTTAAACCACCAGATTGGTTTGTGGTCTTCCTTAAACCACCACCACCATTTAGTAGAAGACATCAGCTTCTACTAGCCATTCAATTTGTGGTTATCCCAAAACCACTAGATTTAGAGAGCACATTCAACCATTAGCAGTTGCACACTTCAACAGTTCAGCTGCCCACTTTCAGATATCATCTCTCACCTTGGACTCACATACACCCCTTTGGATTAAGGGGGGGAATATTGGAAACCTAATCCATGCAGAGAAGGAATATGAAACGAAAATTCAGTGTAACGGTCATCGAAGTCCAAGTGACCTCTTGGAAGATGAATCCAAAGGTCAAGCTCATTGTATTTATACATATATCATATTAATGAAAAAATGTGCATTCATGTTTATCTAAAATGTGTGTCCAACATAAAGGGATAGGAGATACAAGGTAATTGTTGTACATGTATGAGAGAATAAGCAATTTACAACATAATATAGACAATTACCAAGTTATAGAGTGCAATAATGATCTTTTATACACTAGACAATTAATAAATGCTATGGATATTGCAAATTACAACAACAAACCAATTGTATAGAAAAACTTAATATATTGTAACAACAACAAATAAATGTACTTAGAAATGTAGCAATTCACCATAAAAAGTAAGCATTCAACAAGCATAACATTATCCAATTGCTAGGAGTATTTTATCATTAAGTTAAGCAGCTTATAAATGGGTGTATGTAATGAATTAAGGCAATTTTCAATGGTTGTAGCAAACTTTTATAATAGCAGCAAATGATAATAGTTTTTTTCTAAAGTTAGGGTTAGGGATGTTAGTTAAATGTTTGAGAGAGAGAAAAAATCAATTTTAAATGTTATTTCAACCACAAGAACACCTCTAGAATAGTGTTGTTGTCCTATAGGGCTCATGGATTCACAAATGCATTAGCTTGAAGATTGAACTAGATGAAACAAGAGAGATAAGGTCTAAACCCTAAGGTGCAAACACACTTGGGCCTTAGGTTTTAGACTTTGAGGAAAGAGGTACCTAGGGTGCAAAGTGTTGGAGAATGAAGTGGAACATAGTATGAAACAAAGAACACAACACTGCGGATAATCGAAGAGGAACAAAAATTTGAAGAAAAGAGGTGGAATCTAAAGACACTATTACAATACTTAAGCAAGGAGTAATGTGATCAGAACATCACAGTGCATATTGCACATCTTGATTTGCATGATCTGTTGTGCAAAATACTACATTCAGCATATGATAATAACCCGGGGGGTCTTCTTTTATATTCACAAGATCCAACCGACTCCCACAGAATCCAAAAGATATTTTCCACATACAACGAACGATGGTTAGAGTTGGTCCAATAAAATCTACTTTGGCAAGTCCGCTCATCGGAACTGAACCTGATCGACTATCTGTCCAAATCATAATCGAATGCAGGGTTGGTCAATCCACAACCCAACTATCTGTCCAAATCATAGTCGAATGCAGGGTTGGTCGATCCACAACCCAACTATCTTCAATTGTTGGTCAACTTTCCGACCGAAAGGCATGTCGATTAGTCAATCAACTATTGACAGATGTAGGTCGACCTCTCGACCGTATGAACCCAGAAGACGTGTGATGAACCATCAATGCTTGATGTTCCAACACCCCCCCATCAACACACAACTCTGAAGGCTGAGGAGGAGAAATTACATCTCCAGAACACCCCCCCATAATTGCAGCTTCTTGAAGCCCAAACAAAGTGTAGAGCTTGATAAATATGGCTTCAGCTAAAGGTTTGATGAATATATAAGCGACTTGATCTTTAGTACGAAAATATTCAAGAGAAACAACATCATCGTGAACCAACTGTCATAAATAGTGAGCATGGAGTTCAACATGTTTCATCTTACTATGAACAATAGGATTGTCAGCAACTTGTATGACACTTTGATTATCACAAAATATTGTAGTCGAGGTCTGAACAGGAAATCCAAGTTTGCCCAAAAGTTGACGAATCCAAATTGCTTTAGCACCTACTTGAAAAATGTCATGGTATTTGACTTATGTAGTCGACAAAGAGACTACCTTTTGTTTCTTGCACAACCATACCAAAGGTCCAGTGCTATATTGAAACACATACACAAAAGTAGACTTGTGGTCATCTCTGTCACCATCTCAGTCGTAGTTGGTCAATATGACTAGTGAATTTGAACTACGACAATATTTGATACCAAATTGAGTGGTACCCTTAATGAATCGAACAACGCATTTGAATGCTTTCCAATGGCTTTCTATGGGATCCTACATGAACCAAGAAACCACACTAACAACAAAGGAGATATTAGGTCAACTACAAGTAAGATAAATAAGACTTCCGACCAATTGTTGATAGAGTGTAGCATCGACAATGGGTGTCTGACAAGTTTTAATAAGTTTCACAAGGCTTGCAATAATCCATCTTAATATGTGTCAGCAGATCCATCACATATTTAGATTGGGAAATAAAAAAAACCATCGCATAGTGTTAATACTTGAAGACCCAAAAAATAATGCAGAGTGCTAAGATATGTCATGTCAAAGGAGTCAAAAAGTTGCTTCTTCAATATAAATATGAGAGCATTAGTATTGTTGGTAATGATTAAGTCATCAACATATACAACAACAATCAAGGTGTCTCCATTGGAGTGTAGAACATACAAACTGTGATAAGATTCACACCGCTTGAAGCCTAGCAGAAGAAAGAAATTGTCAATCTTAGCATACCAGGCTCAGGGATCCTACTTCAAACCATAAATCGATTGCTTGAGTCAACATACCAAATTGGAATTTGTCACAAAGCCAGGTGGTTGTTCCATGTAGATTTCTTCAGATAGGTCTCTGTGAAGAAAAGAACACTTCACATCCATCTGATGAAGTTACCATCCAAAATAAGCAGCAAGGGAAAATAATTCATCGAACATAGTTCATCTTGGCAACAAGGGAAAAGCTTTCATTGTAGTTGATGCCTTCTTGTTGATAAAATCCCTTCACGACGAGGCGTGCTTTATGTCACTCATCAACACCATCAGGGTAAATTTGGTCCTTTAGACCCATCAACATTTCACAATGTTCTTTCCATGTGGTCAGGGAACCAAGTCCCAAGTTTGATTCTTCGACAAGGAATCAACTTCAATTTTCATGGCATGTTCCCATTCAGGTCGTCCTTCAGCATTGTTATCCCCGATATCTAGGGATAACTAGGAGATAATGTCTTGAGGCCCACATGGTCCTAGACATGGAGTACTGAGAGCAGGGTTGACTTGAGCATGGCCCTGGAGGGCCCATCTTTCTTCTTCTTCGTCAGTTTTGTCCTATCAGCAGTAGCGGTTTCCATCACCACCGGCTTGGGCTTGCATCGGAGCGGACTCCTGCTCCATGAGGTAATTGGTCCGAGGTATCATGGTATGTGTCAT